>JACXGJ010004727.1:0-43468 GCA_016801105.1 Esox niger
TGTCATCCACTTCCTGATATCTGAAACACATGCTTCCAGAGTAGCTAATTTTGGGGTTTCTCCATGCTTCATCGAAATATATAGCTGTGTGTCATCAGCATAGCAGTGAAAATTGACATTGTGATTTCGGATAACATCTCCAAGAGGCAGCATGTATAGCGAAAATAATAAAGGGCCCAGGACCGAGCCTTGAGGAACAATATCAGAAATGTGTGCACTCACTTATGTATGTTGATCTGGATAAGACCGTCTGCTAAATGACTAAAGAATGACGGTATGAGATGTTTCTTTGCAAATCAGTTGTATTAATAATTCCATACTTAACATGTTCTTATCCATCACCTTGAATCTTGCCAGATGATGTATTTGCAGACATTGAAGACACTGCATGGATGGCCCGTCTCTCACTCCCCCTCACCGCTGACTACCATGAGAATGTTTTTGTCCCCAACGGGCCACCGTCCCCTGAAGCCCATTGTCCCCCGGACACCCTGGACACTACCTCCTTCTCCACCTTTGGCAAGACACCAGAGAAGGATAGCCCACTGGGAGGGTCTTTGCTCTCTGAGGTAAATACCTTGTTTAATATGCTTCTGACCCAGAAGGGCGACTCCCAGCCCCTCCCCTCGCCAGATGTGCTCTACAGGCTGTCTGCAGCCTACCGTCGCTCGCTGGGTCTGGATGGAGCTGCCGCCCCAGTAGGGGCCCCCAACATACCACGGAACACGGGCATCTCAGAAAAGAGGTCCCCCCTGGGTCAGTCCTTGACCCAATGCCCTTAAGCACGTGGGACAAACATTTTCTCAGTGTCATTTGATTGATTCTTGTGTATTTGGGATCCTAAGACTTTTTAGTATGTTCCCACTGCCTCCTCCCCCAGAAAGATGACGTTTTGCTGTTGTTGCAGAAATGACTGGGCTTCTCCAGATTTTAACACATCCCCATTAGGAGATATCAATAGCACCCCTGAGCCCTCAGGCTTCCATGGCTGCTGCAAAGTTGTGGAGATCATTGTTAACCCAAGGCATTAAAGATGGTTAAATGAGAAAAAGCGTTCTGGCATGGACATCACTATTGGATGCAGACATAATTTTCATGTTGTTGTTCAACTTCAGTGGCTGACCCCTGCCTGTTGATGTCATGTGATCCCATCACTAACCAGGGCTTTTGGGGGAGCAGGGCTGGACCTAGATTATTTTCTTCAAATTTGAATTTGGTCATTTTGGTTGTTTTAAAGCAAATTTGCTTTACATCTGCCATGACTTATATTGCTTTAAATCTTTATTAAGAGTAAGTTGAGACCCGAACTGATGGCAATATCTGAGGGTTGAGATAGAGAGCCCCTGGCGTCTGGGTGATTGCATTTTTGGAACGAGGACCCTGAGGCAAGATCAATCAACCAATTATACTGAAATGGACTACATCAAAGTGGCCTCAGTGGTGCTACCTGTACAGACGCCATAGTGGCACAACTAAACAGATGAGACATCTATCCATCTCTATGCCCAAGGCTTTTAGTGATGGAGAAAACACGTGTGTATATTTGCCCTCATAGTACGTGTTGAACACAATTAAACGGTCTTCCTCATGTGGAACATACATTCCTGAGTCATTCTGATGCAGCAAAGATTAACATTCTGCCTGGTCAGTAGTGATTATCAGTAGGGGCAACAACATGGTGCTGTTTGTCCATGGTATAAATGCCTGATTTTACAAAGAGCCAAAAAGGGAAACGACTCATTGTCTTTGCTTAAAACAACAGACTAAAACACTAAGTCCGTTCCTGAGGAATGTGTATAATTTCTGTCACAATAGACCTGTAAGCCCACATTTTTTGTGTTTGTTTAACTACCGTTTTTAGAAATATCTCCATTGTTAAGGACTATTTGTATTTACAGAAGGAAATTCTTAAGCAACTGAAAAATGTGCCATTTACGAATGTATGTTTGTTTATATACTTTAACACCCAGGATACATAAATCTGGAATGGTAGTTAAAGTATTATGAATTATTTTGTAGTCAAAAGGTGTTATCTGTAATTGTCCTCAGGAGAATAGGGAGGATTTTTTGGCCATATCAAAATATCAGCACTTTGTACATAATGTTTTGTATGAAATTATAATAAAATTCTTTGAAAAATGCATCATGCTCATTTCATCCTACAAACCCCACTATGTTGAAGATTTGGCAGCTGGTTTTGAATGCTGGTAAATATTATTTCCTTGTGAGAACGTATGGAAACCGGTACAATAAATTAGTAAAATGGCGCCCTCTGCTGCAATTTCTTTTTAAATGGCTTGTGATAATAAAAAAACAGAAATTTCTTTCAGGTCGTATTCATAGTCGAGTTCAAACCGTTAAAGAAAAAAAATGAATCAATCATGCTCTGTCAAAATGGGCTTCCCTCTAAACAGACTGATAGGTTATCAGACCAAAAGTTTAAATTAACTCAACTTCTGATGGAGCAACGAATACATTCGAAGGTTAAAAACACCGACCAATCCAAATGAAAGCAGCACACAAAGGCCACAATTCATTTGTTGTAATGAATGGTTTCGTTAGCAAATATTTCGATAGCTGGCCACATTGACCCATCAAGAATAAGTGAAGAATAGGAAAAATAGAATAATTTATTTTGTTCGCTGATTATATTTGCATGTGGAGTTTTCATGATTAGGGGTTCTCCGGTAGGAGAAACCCTGTTGTTATTGTTAGTATTATTATACTTGTCGCCTAAAATCCGTAATAACTCAAAAAGTCCATGGTAAAAAAAATGCTATAAACTTGCATACTGTTAAAATAGTCCACGAGTAACAACCATACAGACCCCCTCCCCGATTCCTCCACCAGGGGCGCTATAGTACACGATTCAATTTGCTCATTTAAAATGATGTCATTTTCACCCAGTTTGTCCTACATCGTCTCATTTCTCAAGATGAGCATAAAAGCTTCAATAACCCATGATGTCCGCCATGATGGGTTTTTGTGTTCAAATTAGGAAATGTTTATCGATTTTAAGTATGCTAATTAGCGTAATTGGCGTTAATTTGCTACTAGTCTGTATCTTTTGAACCGTGCTACCGAGCTACAGACACAAAACCAACTTTGTTTTACACGTTTAGCAATCCCCAGTTCATATGATGAAACGTTTATTGGTTTTACATATGCTAATTAGCGTAAATAGCATTCAATAACTATTAGGCTGTATCTTTTGAACAAGCTTGGACTGAAAATCGGGCATACCGGGCAAATACTTTTGGGCCGGTACAACTTTTCTAACTATACTTTTTTGTCAATGACCGGCTCATAAGCAGAGCCAGTGGCCCATTGGTTCATTTTCTATACTGACAATCACATCTCTTACTAGACCCCACCCCTCCCCTACTCTCAGCTGTTTCTCTGTCAGATACTTGTCTCTGATCGCAAACTCTGTGGATGAGGGTGTCAACATGTATTAACAAAAGCGCTAGGGCAATGGGGTGCGGAGAAGTTGCGAGCCGAAAGAAGTAAAACGTTAAATGCGGATGCCACTACATGTGCAAAAAAACTGACATGTTTGCTTTAGTAGCTTCATTATATACATTACCCGACATTGTGTAGCAACAGGTGATCGTGGAAAGCAGGCAGAGGAGCAGGCGTGTGACAAGGAAGCCGAGGAGGCACAGTGTGAGCGTGAAAGGGCCGAGGGACAGAATGAGCAGGAGCAGAGTAGTAAGCGGAAAGCATGGAGTAGCTTCATGATTAACAGGGAGACTCTCAGAGAGGTGGTAGCTGGAGTAGGTAGTGTGTGTGTGTGTGTGTGTGCGCCCATGATGGCTATGAGTAAACAAATTAATGTAGTTTATAATAAGATAATATAATCGTCGTTGCAATCATAAAGTGAAACTACTGCTGGTGGTCACTGAACGTAAAATAGCACCCCATAAACTATTTTAGCATAGCTCCCTTCCTAATTCCAACGTTTTCCTTTTATTATCGCCGCTGTCTAATCACATAGTTTTAATCCGAAAGCTGACATAAATACTAGAAAACATTAGCTACAATCCGAAATAGTTAGGTCATAATCGGCAGGTACCTATTTTTTATTTTGCGCCTACTGTGATGGAGCAAAATCCCAATTTTCCTGTGGCAATTTTGGACCACGGTCAGAAGAATGGATCTGGTGTCTTCAACAGGTTTGATGTACAACCGAAGTCTATCATTTGAGGTAAGGAAAATGTACAATGTCTGCATTGTTTTTCTAAGTGTCACTTGATAGATTATTAATTTTGTTCTAAAGTAGGTTTTCAGCGCTGAATATTTACTTGCTTGACGTTGGCTAAGTTAGCCTGCCTGAAGCTATTTGGCCTGCTTTAACTAGCTACCAACTTACTCAGTTTCGGAATTAATGAATATTTCTAAAGTAACTACATTTGTTTGTGGAAATAATCAAAATTTGTTTGTGCACAGCAATGGGTTGATACCAGCTAATTATCACAGATATTAAGCAGGTAAATACACAAAATGTAGCTAGTTGTGGCAGCAAGCAAAGAACTGAGCCAGAATGGGAGAAAATGTACTTTGATTCACAGTGCTGCTAGTAAATGTTACATCTAACGTTTTGCATATAAAATTTATTAAATTAGGTGTCTCATGTGTTTGTCTCTATTACGTACATTTTATTTTAGAAAAAGCAAGTCTGATTATACCTAATTAGTTGCAATCAATGTAAAATAAATCTACAAACTAGGCAACAGTTACTGTCATTTTCAGTCTGAAGTGCTTTTCCCATCCTGGCATATATATTTTTAAGTACAACAGAATGGCTCTGTTACCGTACTTAGTTTATTCATTACGGAATCCGTATTGTGCCTATAAGGATGTCATATTATGTTTGTGTCCACTACTGTATGCTTGTGTCCATGTAATGGGCTTGTCTATCTAGACACAAGCAACATGTGAAAGATTGTTCGGTAAGTCCTTTATTTTATACTTTGTTATGGATTTATGAAAAAATGCAACTAATTACAGTATTTTGTAATATATTTTGTTATCCGTATGTAGGTAGAGATGAATGGAGAGGAAGGAGTTGATGCTTGAGGAAAAGGTCACTGACAAATCTGGTAAAGTCCAGCTCAAAGCAGATTAGGATGTTAAGAAATTGGACCATAAAGCTACTGGCTGATTTGCACTGTTAGGCCTATATAAGGTATTTTATTCTGTCTTCCTGTCTTTTGTTCACCTGGACAATGTGATGTACTGTCCACTCTTATGCTTCATGGCATGCCAACTGATGGATGTCCACCTGTCTTCTTCCACTCAGTTATCGTGTCTCTGTCTCACCTTTCTCTCCCTCTCCCCTTCTCTCTCTCAAAGGTTGCCCTCTTTTGTATGAAAAGGTCTCTGCTTTTAACTGGAGTTGAATTCACAGGAATTCTTTTTATTTAGTAGTGAGTTTACAATTTTTGCAACTCTGCTTGAATTTTCTAGAAGATACTGTTACCATCTGTATCTATAATTTATCTTATTTATCATTCTCACCTTTGTCTTCCCCTCTCACTCTTGTAAAATCGGGCATTTGTACATGGACAAACAGCACCATGTTGTTGTCCCAACTGATAATCGCTACTGACCAGGCAGAATGTTACTTGTATACTTTATACATACTAACATTGTATTGAAAAAATGATACTTTGACTTCTAGCAGAGCCCTTTGATATTTTTACTTGAGTATGGAGATGGTGTAGGCCCCACTCCACTGCCACCTCAGACCATCAGGGAGTCAGGCAAGAGCAAGTGAGTACACTGGCCCACTTGCACTGGTCCCCTTGTACACGGCACTGGTAGTGGTTTGGGGGAATAATACAGTAGGTACCTGTATTTAAGGGGACTGCGAGGATGGTGTGCTGGTGGGTAATGTCCGACCGATTGTGGTGAGCCGCTCTGGGCCAAAGTGCCAGAGGAGATTTTTGGTCCCAGTCCAGCTACAGACACGAAACCAACTTTGTTGTACATGATTAGGCTATCCTCAGTTAATATATTGAAACGTTTGGTGATTTTCCTATACTCGCCATATAGGAGGACCCGGTCTGTTGTTGCTATGCAAATATCAAATGTTACTTATCTGAAAGGTTTGTCCGTTAAGACTTTTCTGGGCGAGCCAGCAAATTTTTCCCATTGAGGAAGCACTTAGAAACCAGAGAGCTGTATGAAATACTGTAGATTAGCCTGTGTGACAGAACTCGTAAGTTGAAACCATCCTTATCCACCTGAATGAGAATGGATTTCAGGTCTGTAGTTCTCCGGGCTTGCTGAGCCGTCAACATGGACACGTGGAGTAACAGAGACACAAAATGATATTTGTTAAATAAAATTGTATCTGTTTTATTATTTACAAGACATTGTATTATACCAATGCGCTTATTGTCATATTATGGCAATGGGATCTACATCTAGACATTGAAGCTATAGCTTCTCTTCAATAAATGAGGATACGTATATATGCTAATAGTCTTTTCTCTTCAGGACGTTAATGAAGGCATCTTTGGGGACTTGCACGGTACCAATGTAGCGCATCTTCTTTTTCCCCTCTGCTTGTTTCTTCAGGAGCTTCATCTTCCTAGTTATATCACCGCCGTACTGACAAAGAGACCAGGATAAGATAACGTACTAGACCGAGGGTGTGAATCTCATACCACAGGAGGCCCAATGTCTGCTGGTTTTTAGTTTCAACTGGTTTCCTCAAGAAATATCACCAGAGGGAAGAACCATAACTTATTAGTGGCCTTAATACATCAAGTACCAGGTAGGAGCAAAACACGGCAGACACTAAGCCCAACATGGATTGCGTTTGACACCTTTGTGCTAAACACTGCTGTATTTGATTCTACCACACTGTGACGCTAAAATACTAGAAGCTAAATGGTGTATTCAGTTCTCCAAATTGAACATTTTAGTTATGAAACAGAAAAGGAGATACCTAAATAGTAGAAACTATTAGCCCAAACGTTCCGTTTGGTGGGTTGTAATTATTGGCCCAAATAGTACCAATGTTTGAATTTCTATTGGCCCAACACATGTAGGTCCCCTTCCATACAATTTGTTTTTTAAATACAAAAAATATGTAACACAAACTGTGTAAAGAACACATTATTATTACAAGAACCTAAGGTTACTCACACATTTTGCGAGCACATTCTTCTTGTAAGCCTTTATCCTGAATGCGAAGAAAAAGGGTGTCAGGCAAACTGGGAAGCCACACGTCCAACTGTCCAGTTTCAGGTTTGGCCTCTACACTTACGTTTCCCTGGCGATGACTTTGCTGCCGATGGCGGCTTGCACCGCAATCTCAAACATCTGTCTGGGTATGGCGTCCTGCAGGCGTTCACACATGGCCTTGCCAGCACTGTATGCCCGGCCTCTGTACAAGACAACAGAAAACAGAGTCACGTCATTATGGTACCCAGCAGATCATAATGTTATATTGACCCACTGGGCCAAATAATTTCGGCAGCAGACTTAGTTTGAGATAGGAATGTGTCAATAGTTAATTACCCCTCACCAATGCACATACAGTTGGCCCGGGTTCAAACCCAAGCCGCAGCAGTACATCGGTCCACTGATGGCAGCCGTTTTGGTCATTCTGAGCCCCAGAAGATGAAGACACAGGTCTGTGCTCGAACAATCAAAATCTTACCTGTGAACAATAGTGGTGAGTTCCTCCACAGGTTTCCCATTCAGCAGAATGTCCATTCGGATCACGTCTGCCGCCTGATACCCAGCATCCTCATAGTCAAAGCTGTGGAGAAGAGGAACCACTGAACAATGAGGTTCTTCTAACTACTGGGTGACAGATGAACCCGATGGCAGTGACATCGCTGTTTGTTTTCTGGCAGCACGCTTCAGCGAATTGGAAGACTTGTAGGAGTATCACCTAGCGTATCCCGAAGACATGGATTTGAGGTGATCATAGAAGTCCACGACAATTTCATTCAGCGGAAAGAGATATTTCATCATCACCCGGTGGTCATCAATGTAAATCATGTTCTTCTGAATTCCCCTGCGATTCTACGTGGGGGGGGCAATAAGGAAACACAACACGTAGAATTTGGTACTTGGAAAGTGACCGTGATACAAGCACATTTTCTTCAGTTTCTCCATTTACAAAGTGGTCTTTCAAAACCAATTATTGGCCAAATCTGAACGCCTGCCTGGCCTACCAAGCAGATACTCATGATTTTCCCGATGTAGTCATCCGGGGTGATGATAGTCCCCATCACCATGGGCTCCAGGTACTCCTTCACGAGTGATCGGTCTGGAAACTGGGCCGGGTTCACTATAGTGATCTCCTCTCTTCCATGCTCCTACAACACAGCAGAAGGACACCATACAACAAATGTTGGCTAATGTTTTGTTTGGACACACACTTCAATACACTGGCCCCCTAGTGGTTTGGCAGAGAACTACCTTGATGAGCTTGGGGGAGGACAGGATGGCTTTGTAGGGCACAGTTGGGGCTGTCACTATGACAGAGGCGTTGTACTCCTGCTCCAAACGCTGGTTAAACACTTCCATGTGGAGCAGGCCCAGGAAGCCCAGTCTACAGAACAAAAAGTAGAAGGGGGAAAAAAGGAGAGCATCAAATAAATGGAGAACGAGAACCATTTAGGTGTCTGATCACGCCTCCACCCACAATGCCACGGGTGTTATAACGCAGCTACCCAAAGCTGCAGTACGTGTGGAGTTTGCCCACCCACAGATGGGTTCCTTTATTCACATGAGTAAAACATGTTGAGGGTGACAGAAGAAGCATCAGCATCAGTTTTATTGCCAAGTAAGTTTCACAACAAATTAAGAAAAAAAAGTATTAAATCAAATAAGATTAGTGGACTGAGTATAAATAAATTACTAAAAAATATACAAAAAAATGCGAGGTGCAAGGATTGTCCAGTTAAGGGTTGAGTGTGTATGTGGGGCGGGGTCAGAGATTTGTCCAGTTTAGGTAGCGTTTATGTGTGGAACAGCAAATGGGAGATCAGATGGCATTTCGGTTTGAACTGACCTCCAGCCGGCTCCCAACGCTAGACTGCTGTCCCTCTGGACGGTCACACTGGAGTCATTGAGTGTCAGTTTCTCCACCGCACTGCGGAGGGCGCTGTAGTCCGACTGGTCCATTGGATACATTCCTGGAGAGGAACCCGACAAAGACACTCAGGATGGAAATCAGTGACACTACATTTGTTCCTAAACTCCAGCACTGAGCAAAATACCACCGCATGGAATCTCTGCTGTTGCCAGTGTGTGATTGGCTTAATGTCAGTCCGGTACACAACCAGCTGGCATTCAACGTACCGGCAAATACCATGGCTTTGGCTGGCTTGAACCCAGGCAGAGGTTCTACAGGATGTTTCTGGTGATAGAGGGTGTCCCCAATCTGGGCCTCCTTCACTTCCTTCATACCGGCTATCACGTAGCCCACCTGGCCTGCGTAGCTTTAGAAATCCAGTATCAGGAAAGAGAGGGATCTTTTAGTCACGTGACCAAAGAATGATAAGACTAGTGCCATTCCCAGAAGACCAGTGTGTTTCACAATTGCAGACAAAATGGAGAAGAGGTGGATTTGCTGCATCTTGTAGCTTAAGGCCACAGGGATGTACAAACTTAACTTTGGGCACCTTCAATAAAAGAGCCATCATCAATAATGACATGAACTAGACAACATGGGATTTGACAGCATGATTCCGTGGACTCACAGTCTTTCCATGGGGAGCTCTTCGGGTTTAAGAAGGCCCAGGTCATTGACTTCGTAGCTTTTCCCCAAGTGTGCAGAGACGATCCTGTCTCCTTTAGACAAACAGCCTCCAAACAGAGCTACGTTGGCTACCACACCTCTGTACTGGTCAAAGTTGGAGTCAAACACCAGGGCTTTGAATGGGTCTTCTCTTTTAAAGGTGGGTCTAAGAAAAGAAAATGACTTTCAGATAGAGGACTAATGACGTCCTGCAGACAGAAGACATTCAGTATTACTGCCAGAAGGGTAAAAAAGACACTCACGGTGGTAATCGTTTCACAACTTCTTGAAGGACTTGATCGACATTAGTGCCCAGTTTGGCAGATATCTAAAGAGATGACATTTGGTAGTCAACAGAAGTTTGCAGAAGTGAATGCATTTGAAAATACTGATATTATGGCGAGTGGGGAATGTGTGTCAACTCACCCGAATACATTCTTCCTTTGGAATATCAAAGACCTTTTCAATCTGATTCTCAACCCTCTCTGGATCAGCATTTTTCAAGTCAATCTGAAAAATGTAACAACTAAAATTATTAGAGTTAATAGCAGAAACTGGTAAGAAAGGAGACGTACGTTCTTTATCCAGCCAGGGCCCGAGAGGCGCGTCCAGTTTGCTAGAACGACTGCTATGTTTCAGGATTATTTGTACTGAATGACACGTTTCCAAAATACCGAACAGGCTTTGCGGCTTGAAGCAATAAGTGACGTACTTAAAGGATAGTGGCCACCCAGACTGTTTTCTCCAACCAACCAACAAATCAACTCATTCCTTCTTCCTGAACTGGTAGTTGAATGCAGCACCTTTCAGTTGAACGTTTTGAAACGTCTGTGCTTACGATGGCATTTCCCATGTAAATGTTTGCAATAAAGTCAATTCTGGCTTTGCAGACGTGGACACAACTGAAAACTGTTAATCATCCACGGCCAGGCTTGGATCTCAGTTTAAACCCAATCTGGATTCAGATCCAAATAACCAATGATGAAAAGCCCTCAGCCAGGATATACTAGTGCTCGTGGCATGTTGACCTTGACATATTCATGCAGTTTAAACTTCCCACATGACAGATTGAACTCAAGGGCAGGGTAATTCACTGTACCTTGTTGATGACAGGAATGATGGTCAGTTGAGCTTCAAACGCCAAGTAGAAGTTTGCCACAGTTTGGGCTTGAATCCCCTGAACCGTAAAAGAACAACACTTCACTGACACTGGACAATGGATACTTTAACTACTGTCTGTCTCATTCACAACATTCATACATAACGCGTTGCCTTGCTGTAAATAAAACAAACATACCTGATTGGCATCGACGATCAACAGTACACCTTGACATGCTGAGATGGATCGAGACACCTCATAGCTGAAGTCAACGTGACCCTTCAGACAGGAGAAAAATGTGGTGTATAGCCAATAAACCAAGGTGAAGACCTGTTCTTAAGTTACCAATGAAATTTGAGAAGCAATCAGCACTGAGAATTCAAGCTGAATAGGCTTCTGGCTGACTGCTCATTGCCACTCACAGCTTCAGTAAAAAAAGGAATGTGAAAGTGAATTGTGCAAACTGAAACAAAGGCAGTGCAAACTGAACAAACTACCTGTCCGTTTGGTCCGAATTATTGTAAAAGTTTTCATTAACACTCTGCTTATTTAGGTTACTAGGCTGTTGACGCTTAAATATGCCTGCAGTGGTACACAATTTTGCACAGTTTGTTTACCACAATGTTATGTACAGCTGCTTTATAATTCATCCTGTATTAACCAACAGTACTTCCTACCATCTACTCACTGGTGTGTCAATGAGGTTGAGCAGGTAGGTTTGGTCCTCATACACATAGAACAAGGAGGCTGTCTGGGCCTTCACAGTAATGCCCCTTTCTCTCTCCACCTGCAGCTTGTCCAACACCTGTTTATTCTTTTGGGTCTTGGTTATCGCACCTGTCAAAACCAAAGGAGACAATGTCAGACATGGCATTCAACACCACCATGTAGAAATGCAAGAGTACTTGTGTTATATATGTGTTCGTGTTGAAACACACCTGTTATTTCCAGAAGCCTGTCGGCCAAGGTGCTTTTCCCATGGTCAATGTGAGCAATAATACTGAAGTTTCTGATCCTCTCCACTGGGAACTTTGACATATCTATACTCTCCTTGAAGAAATAACATAATGTTAGCTACAATTGATGACGAATATTTAAAAATAATGGACCCTGCACAGCACTCTGTCGGCAAAGTGTAGGTCATACCTTGTTAGTCTGTGTACTGAACATCTTGGTAGTGTTACGTGTGCATAACACAGGCGCCGTCTTCATCCATCGGTGTCTGATGACAGTGCAAGCTGTGTTACAGTCATGGCTCTTTCGTCTTGTTTGATAAATTCTCAAGTCCAAAAGATACCTTAAATAAAGTGTTGCACACATTCTAGTTTTTATTAGGGACAGCTGCATGGTAGGTAGCCAGTGGATCGATTTTATAAGTCATTAGCCGAAGTTTGAGTTCAGAATAACATTACAGGGCATTCACGTCGTTAGCCTTAATCGCCATTCTTAGATAACAGCGTATATCACTATCAACCTTCGAAACATTTATATAAATTGCAATCCCGATATGTGAATTCATAGAAGTGTGGTTTAAACGAACTATATTTGTCTAAAAGAGATCCAGATCTTATCAAAAATAAGCACGGTATTCTTGTCAGGACGCCGCCATGTTGGGGTGTAAGGTTAAATACAATGCACGCCGATAAATGTAGTTTGTTGCCGGGTACCCTCTGGCGCTTCAAGAGGGCCTTTTTAGTATTGCACAAAACAGTATGGTTTTAGGGTGAATTATAGGCTGAGTGACTAGTGTTACAATAGCACAATAATCGATTGCAAATTAATAATATAGGAACATTTTAAATCAGCTGAATATTGCGGATGAGCCACCTAAATATGGCAACATGCTATTACATTCACTAATTCACTGAATAATATAAAACATCTAGGCTGTAACAAATGGCCTGTGCCAGAGTTGCCCCCATTTCAGGAAGACCGCTTCATCCTGGTTGAACAGCAAAAATGCCTTTTGGCAGTTTATTTGAGGTTAGAGTTGTGTCTCCACTGACCTGGATGAAGCCCTGACTCTAAATTGCTGCAACAACTTTCCAAACATGGACATGAAGCCAGATTGGGGACTGACACCCGGTTGTGTATTGAGAATGTAGCAGGTAGGATTATTGTTCTTCCATTTGGACCCCCCCCCCCTCAAAAAACAAACATTAGCCAATGTCAGTTAATTTATCACTTAAAATGTAAAAGCAGGGGTGCAAAAGAAGCAACCCTTCTTTTACATGTATAATCTATACATTATAAGAAATGTATAGACTTTGATTTGACAACTTGACCTGGTGCTGAGACATATCAGATAGGTTTTAATGTGCCAGGTCAGTCCCTTAGATCTTCCTTCACTGGCCTTTTAGTCAGTTTAAGGTTTAGAACCAAAGATGGACAGTTAAGATTTTGTGCCTAACTAGCCTGTCAGTAATCTGCTTTTCAAGAAAAAAAATATTCACCTGTATCTTGGGCTGGTATGGCACTTTCACTCTTCTTCACTACAGTAGCCCAGTCAGAATGCCACTGGCCTTGGGCTATTTTCATCTCTGTCCCTGGTCAGGCTTGATGAAGATACTTTAAGCTCTGGGAACAGCCTAACAGAAACTGTTGACATTAGGACATGAAGACTTGATTTGAAGATGATTTTAGCCTTGTATTTTAACTAGGGAGCTTTATAATGTTTAGTTGTCTTCGGCATTAAATTGTAAAAATGTAGGGTTAGGGTTAGAAACGTTTCTTCAGCAATTTCCTGTTTACGTTTTTTAAATAATTATACTTCCGTCGTAATACAGTTTGATTTGATGAATTTCGTTGTGTTAGGCCCACACTCCTTGGCAAGGAATTTTTGCCAAATCAAAGCCTTAGAACACTAGATATCAAATATAAACCAAGAAAAGGGTGTAGCCTGATTAAAAAATAATGTATACACATACGCACAAATTTGCATTTTAGCATGACGGTAGTTGTGCTATTAGATTTCGTGGTGATAACAGATGTTACAGCATCGTCTCACATTATGTGTGCCAGTCTGTTGCTATTAACGGGGGTGCTTCTAGGATATTCCTTTTTTTTCTCTCCACACGGTGTCCCACTGCACGATGACCAGCATACTGTAAGAGGGTGGAAAACCATTTCCATGGCAACACAAGACAGCAGCCCACTCACGCTGAGTGTGTCCTGAGACTAATGTTCAGCTCAGAAATCACTTTTTTTTTTCTCTCCAAAAACGCCTTCATCTCTGACCCCTTTAACAATATGCAGTGAAACCACTTGGAGGCAGCAAGCGTGTCTCTCCATCCCTCACACCGACATCCCTACATTGTCTCTTTCCTTGTCAAGTGTGAATCTAAAAAAGGCCAATGCTCAGATGTTATTCTAGCTATGTTGCCAATGCTAAGCTACTTCATAAGAGGTTTGTTTCCACCTTCTTAATTGCTATCAACAATTGCCTGACTTGCTGATTAACTCAGAGTTTTACTCTGCCGATACAAAAAATGCTAAGCTATTTCATAAGCAGTTGGTTTCCATCTTGTTAATTATAAATAACAATTACCTGACTTGTTGATGAATCCAAAATATTCAGTGTCATTAAGATTTTGAAAGAAATTGTCCAGCTAAAGTAATACCACCAGTGAATGACTTGACATGAATTAATTCCCCTCACTTTATAAGGGGGTGCTGGTTTGAATTTGTTGGCCCACCTGCCCAATGAGTCAGATATTTACATACCTATAACACGCTGTATTAACCAGTGAAAAATCTAGGTTAATACAATTAATTCACACAACACTAATAACATATTGAAACAATCAGCTTCTTTCGGAGACCACCAATGAGTCCTGACTATGGACTCTCAACTCATCCTGGGATCCAATACAGTCCAACAAAATCCAAACTTGACATGTACTGGTATGTGGAGCTGTAATCAAAAATGGCAAAATGCGTTCCATCTATGATTCTGTGTTTTTCAGAGCGCATTTATGTGGGCGGATAGTTAAAGCTTTGCTTTGATGGAGAGGAGAATAATTTAATCTTGACACTCCCACTTCAGAGAGCTGCAAGTGTAGATGTGAGTAGGTGTGTGTTTGTGTTTTTGCCTGTATGTTTGCATGTCTCGTCCAGATTTCATTCAGTGAAATTAAATGCTCTACAAAGCATCACAACCATTAGTTGTGTTCTCTTAGTCTAGCTTGGCACAGTATGTTTCTTTTTAGTAAAAATTGTGTTGTATATTTGTCACTGATCACAGAAAAACTCCATATAGTTAACATGAAAAATAAAACCTACCAATTGTTTTAAATTAATTACAAATTTAAATTAAATTAAAAATTAAATACAAAACAGCTGTTTGAATATTGACTTCCCTTAGTCAATATTTGGTAGTCACCTTTTCTTCTTTTCAAATTTTTTTTTCAATATTGCTCAATCACCATCAAGTTGAATCTGGGGACCTTTGGTGAACAGCAATGCTCAACTCTTTCAGCATATTCATTTGATTGATAAAGCTTTGACAGGGCCATTCCAGGACATTGACCTTTTTGTGTTTAAGACACATTTGTGGCTTTGGCTGAATTGAGGTCATTATCCTGATGGAAGATGAATCGGCCCAGGTCTTATGCAGACTTGAGCAGGTTTTCTTTCAGGATTTGTCTGTACATTACTTCATACATTTAGTCCACAATCTTAACAAGCTTTCCAGCCCCTTATGCAAAGCAGCGTCCCCATCGCATGATGCTGCCACCACCATACTTCACAGTGTGGATGGTATTCTCAGGCTCAGACCATAGAATCTTCCACATGGTCTCAGTTTCCACATGCCTTTTGGAAAACTCTAGCCCAGACCTGATGTTAGTTTTTGCCTTTCTCCCATAAAGATCACTTTTCCGAAGCATATGGTCTATTGTTGCAGTGTGCACAGTGTCTTCCGGATCTGCTGTGGAAGACTGTAACTCCTTTTGAGTTGCCATAGGCCTTTTGGTGGACTCCCTAACTAGTGCCCCACTTGCTTGGATAGTACGTTTTTGAGGAAGGCCTGTTCTAGATCAGTTCACAGCTGTGCCATATTACGATGCTCCGGAGTGTATCCATTGCCATGGAAATGTTCTTATATTCTGCCCCTGATTGCAGTTTTGAGGAACTTTATTCCGGATTTGCTCGGAATGTTCCTTCATCTTCATGGTGTTGTTTTTGTTAGGAGTTGTACTATCCAACTCTTAGACCTAGAGACTGATGATGATTTAACCTGAAATCATGTGAAATACCTTAATTGTACATAAGTGGACTTCCTTCCACTAATTACGTGACTTATAAACAGCAGAGCTGATTCAGATGTGTCATAGCAAATGGGGTGAATACTTATGCAATAAAATGTGGAAGTCTGTGTCCAAGCAGAGGGAATTCAACTGTGACCGGTTGTGCAATTTGAGTGACAACACTTGTCAGTTTCAGCTTTTTTAGTCAGTTAAAAAAACATTAACTTAAAAACTCAATCAATCACTACTTCATCCAAAGCCATTGATCCCACCTTGGAGAAACATCATATTTCAAAGAGCTGATAATGCTTTTTGATGTCATTAGCCTACCCTCAGTAGCACCAGGTTTCACACAAGGTGATGATTCTGTCTTCCGCTGGTCTTATGTCACAAGCAGATGTTGATACTCAGATCACTATAATTGCAGCCAGTTAGAACAGTGTCTCCATTCCCTCTTATCTATCTAATCTGCATTGCAACTTGAGCATTGCATTAACAATTCATCATCCATACTTCAGTTTTACAATGAGGCTTCTATTTTTAGCTTGGACGACAGCTACTTGCCCCATTTGGAAGGATAATCAAAGCCATGATGATCTTGGCTGGGAAATATTTTCTTGGGTGTGAAGTATTTGCCTTTGAATAGGAGAACTGTGGTGTTAAATTTCGTTTGTGCTTAATAGATGAATGTTAAAATATATGGAAAAGCAATGAATGTATTGCAGTTTATAGCCATCTCTTGCCCGGAATAGTATACAATTATGATTTATATTAGAGTTTGCTTGGTTTTCTTGCTCCAAAAGTGGAGCTTGTTACATCTACCATAATCAAATGCATTTGTATTGAGAAGGCTAATCCATGGCGAATGCACAATGTGTAAAGCTGTGTGCCTGTAGTAATTATACTGTATATTGGCATGTCTGTGGTGAGCTGGGATAGTACTTTGTAATAAAATTTTAATCAAAGTGGTAATGAATACTGATGGTGGGGCCTGACAGCGAATAACCAATACTGTTACCCAAAGACAGATCTTTGTCACGATTACAGCAACCCCCCTTCCATTTTCATTTCGAGCAAACCGTCAGCCATTTCTAATCCAGAAGCAATCTAATAAACTGTAGGGGAAAAAAGCTCTGCTGAAGAAAGAAATTAATAGAAAGGAAATTAATAGAAGTCAAGAACAATAACAGGCAACTGGATTGTATTGTGTCACCACACATTGTTTTATCCATTGGTCGACTGTGGTATTGTGTGAACATATGGAATTCAGCCTAAAATTGATCGTAGAAACTTTCAGCTCAAGCTACAGGAGGTGGTCTAGATGTTCAATTCCTCTTCAGATCACTAAGAGGGCAACATAAACTCACATAGTATTTGATTTCTGCCAAGCCGACCATGAAGTAATCTCTCTCTCCTCCAATTTCTGGAATAGATTGACAGGTGAAATAAGGGCAGCACCAATCTCTACCGTGAGCCGGTAAGCCAAACATCTTTGTGGTCTTCCCCCTCTCTCTCTGTCTCTCTCTGTCTCTCTGTCTGTCTGTTCTATTTTCCTCTCTCTGTCTATGGACAATGTGTTCATAAAAGATGTCTGTGCAGCCAGAGGATCTTTACAGTCACGTTTGTTGGAAGAAAAAAAAAAAGGAGTCTTTGTTACAGGTTCATCACAGCTGGGAACTGGCTCTGGCTCTGCTGAGTGTTCACACTGTCTCCTGTTGATCTTTTACAGACTGCTCAGAAGGACCTGCTTGGCCACAAAATAACTGACAAACTGAAGGGGGAACGTGTAGCCACAGACTGTGTTGTAACTGACAGGGAAAGCTGTAGCCACAGACAGTGTTGTAACTGACAAACTGACAGGGAAATCTGTAGGCACAGACTGTGATGTAACAGACAAACTAAGGGGCAGAAGGCCTGCTGCTTCTTGACCCGTGCTTCCAGCATCTGCTGCTCTTGGACCATTGAAGTCTAATGTATGTTAACGGAGCGTTTGCAAAATCCATTTGTAGACCATCTAAACCCAAGAGGTACACTGTTTCTAGACCTGCACACATATACACATTATCCAGTTGCAACGTACTATAGATTGCGAACATTCAGCTCATATTGGTAGGGTGGATTTTAGCTCTCATCCTTATTGTTTTACGGCAACATTAAGTTCCTCCGAGTGACTAGGGCTCTTTCAAAGTGAAGTTCCACACTGTACTGTTGGCATGGCAACTGCAAGACTTGTCCGTGACATGACTATAATTTAGTCCTTTGGTTTACTAATATGAGCTTTGGTTTTCTGTTTCAAGGATTATTTCAGCCCATACAACGAGAGGATATCTTTGGATACAAGATCAGATGTCCGAGGATATTGAACTAATACACATGCGTTATGAGAAAGCACTTCAGACGAATCCGCAAGGCTGCTAGGTCAAATTCACTTTGAAGTGCCCTGTCTTATAAGTGCCTGGTCTCCAACCCCAGTAAGAACCAGAGGATGTCACGTAGAATGTCGGACACCTGGCGTAGGCATGTAAACGACCATTCGGCTAGGGTCCCATTTGACTTCTCGGCCATCTGGACTGGCGTGAGCTCCAGAGCTAGGCCCATGTGGACAGACCTTGCCATATATACCAAATGCCATGTCCAAAAGCAAAAAGCTATTGTGCATATGGAATGGGTTTGCACTTTGAAAGAAGATGCATATAGACGTCTGACCTTGTGTGGTCAGGGGTTCTCTTCAAATATGCCTTATTGTTATAGTTTACACTGTTTTCATTTCAGTAATCTTAAAAATAGTCACTGTACAATCTTTGAGTTGCTTTGACTGTCAATTGTCATTGAGTTGTGCCGTAGTCACTCTTCCTGGGTGACGTGAGCCCTACATTTTAAATGGCTAAATGTTTTCATGCTTCAGCAGTCAGTCAGTCACACTTGAATATAAATGTACATGTACAACTATGCTGATAAACGCAGTTATCACAAACAGCAACACATTTTTCAACCTTCAGCAATCAATTATTTAAATGATTGAATATTTTGTGCTCATGGAATGTGTCCTTTTGAGTCTTGTCCCACAGTGATTTCAGTAATGGGGAATGGCATCCAACCTCCTGTGCATAGTTCAGATAATTTATTTACCATACAGCTTTTATGACTTTTGTGGCGGGATTACAGCTGTCTGCTTTGGTCGAGCAGGTCTCATTGAGCGTCTGTACCCAACACCTGGGTTTTTATAGTCACCTCTCAGTGCCCAGTGACTCGCAACAAAAGCCGGGATTTGTTGCGGTGTTTCGTAATTTCAAATGTATCATCTGACATCCAGAGTCTAATGTTTATGTAGTCAATGGGTAAAAGTGTTCATTTTTATACACTCTTATAATAAAGGATTTTGTAATTTTGAGGCGGGGATGGTCTTTGTTCAGGCGAGGTCTCCTTCTTTCTGTATATTCTTAGCCGCTTTCCCCGTCATCTGAAGCTTAGCTGTTGGAAAAGAAAATCCCTTCTGTCTATGGTTACCAAGGAAACTGTTTACAGAGGCTATTTTCTCCTCACATGTCGTTCCATAGAAAAACACAGATTCTGGATCAGCAAACAAAACGCACTTGATCAAAATGTTCTGTGTTATAAAAATGCAGCATTTCTTCTTAGTCCTATCTTTTATTACTGTATGGAGATGATGATCATTTTTATTGAAATGTTCATCCGGTCATATTCAATTTGTATCTATGGCCCTGTCTCATTACAACTGCCACCGCTGGATCCGTGAGAGTGGTCGATAAGTCGCCCTCCTGGTTATTCGTGCAAAGCAATTCTGTCTTTTACCCCCACTCTGCCCGTCCAACCTGGATGTCAAGTGGCCCAGTGTGTGGGAAGGCACTCTCACTCACCTGACAACCTCAGTTAGGGTTGCAGACTGATGGAGTCGCTAGAGCGCGATGAGTTTTGGATATCCTGATGCCTCCCACATCCTGATGCCTCCAGCTCCTCCAGCCAATATGAAATCACCAACCGTGGGGGCCTTCCCAGGCACTCGTCAGCTAGTGACAAAATCGAGGCTAAAACGTTGTCAGCTTGATACTCCGGGAAAGGGCCTTTGAGCATTTGAACAATTTAATTATGAGCAACGACAAGCTAAAATGTTCACCATTGGAAAGGCTAATGTTTCTAGGAAGTAGAAATATCAGGCAGGAAATAACTGTCCATAGCTAACCTTGAAGATAATGTATTTTTTACAGTTGCAGCTATAACGCTGAGATTAAAATAATTAAGTTATGTGTTTGGTGTCATTTAGTGTTCTAAAGTAAAAATATAAATTCCCATGGAAGGACGCCAGCTAAGGTATGAAACCCTGGCTGTTAATGGTCCATTTGGAATGAGGCTGCCACTGTACTTACATTGTCTTCAATCAGAGCCTATTTTCAGATTGAGCGATTGAAAGGTGTGTTATTCAGGGGCCTCTTTATGTCAACCATTATGAACTGCAAACAAGGAACATTTGACCACTGTGGTTTGTGTGCAGCACCTACGCTTGGCATAATAATGCAAAACACAAAAAATATACAAACGGTTTAATATATCAATTGTTTAGCCCAGTTATTCAGTCATGCCTGGTGGTTCAGTGAAATGTCAGTGTTTTACTGAACTTGTTCTGGGAAATGGGATTCCCTGTGGCCAGTTAGAAAGCGGTGTGACAAGTACCCAAGTGTCTACTGCTCTACTTCACAAATGAAATCACACAGCTCAGTAAGGCTTCACACCTTTAGTAAAAAGTGTGGATTCCAGGAATGTGATGGAAAGATTGTCAACGTGAGCACACTGTAAAAGTGGCAAAGGTGAAGCCTGTCTGCTGAGAGCATTCGGTATATCAAATCAGCCACTGTAGTAGAAATGACATATCTTTGTTGATATCGATAGGAGGTTTGTATTTTTTTGATGGGGTCAAAGTCTACTAAAAGAGTTAATAATATGAAATTACACTTATCATATAATAAATGTAATTTAAAATATATTTTTGAACAGCCGTTATAGAAATGCTAATTAGTGTCCCAACAGCATGACCATGTTAGATAGCTAGATTAGCTACGTAGAGGACTTCTAGCTAACCAAATCACCATGTAGGCTGGCAAGATTCTGCAAGCGTTAAGCATCCGTGCATTTCATTGAATCGCAGTGTTTAACAGGGCCGGAGCCAGGATGACATGACTTAGGCTGAATTTTGTATAAATGAAGAGGAATGTCTAATCACTACGCCCCCCCAAACAATTTATTTTAAACCTACATATGCATGCAAAAGCCAACCAAAATGTATTGATCGTAACTTGTCTATGATGATCTGACCGGTCACATTCATATAAGATCGGCTGTGTATATGGGGAAGCAAAATAGAGGGGGCACAACTTCCTATTTGAGGAGGAAATGCCCACTTTTGCCCCCCTGTGGAATTGGGCCTGGCATTTAATCAAACTGGGATGTTACTTCAACCTGAGCAAGAAAGAATTGTTGATCAACTTCCAATATGTGTCATTTATGGACAGTAAAACTCAATGACAATTGACAGTCAAAGCAACTCAAAGATTGTACAGTGACTATTTTTAAGATTACTGAAATGAAAACAGTGTAAACTATAACAATAAGGCATATTTGAAGAGAACCCCTGACCACACAAGGTCAGACGTCTATATGCATCTTCTTTCAAAGTGCAAACCCATTCCATATGCACAAATGTTTCTGACCATTTCATCCAGTGATTTTTTATTACTTTGACATTTCCAGATGGACCATGCAGTCCTTAAGCAAATGTAATCTGAACAGCACATTACTCTGTCAATTTAGTGGTATCTACCCTCATAAGCAGTGTGTTGACCAAAACTGTTTTGTAAACAGAGAAATGGGTCCTCGCTTTTGGACCTAAAGTCATGTTGCTTTAAACAAAACAATCACATCCACATACTCTGTCCAAGCACTTCTAAAGACACTTGGTAACGTGTCTTTAGAAATGGTTAATTTGCCCATCTGAAGTCTTATGTTCACGTGTCACTGTGTATGTGTATCATTTATTTTTAAGACTGCAACTAGTAAAGTGTAATCACAGTAACTATTATACCATTTTAATTTGTCTAATAATTCTGTTTTACAATTGTCATTTGTAAGTGAATCCTTTTAATCTTTTAGCAGTGTTGCACCTCTTATTTTAAGCACTGTGCAATGCATGTATTTGTAATATACTATATGTGATTGAATGATACAAGAGATAATGTACCCCTTCAATTAAGTTGTATAATAACCGTATAAAAAACTCAAGACACAGCAGATGTGTTAAAACTTCTGTTTACACTGTGTGTACACATAATCAAACATTTAGAAAAATGTTTTACTGTAAGGTAAATGACAAACCCGTAACCCTAAATATTGCATGTCAACAACTGTAAAGGTGACGGGAATGCATTCACCGTGATTGGTTAATTCCTGATCTGTTTAGAAGACTCCCGGAGCTAGTACTCATCCACAGAAAACAAATGATGATCAGCACGTTCAGAAAATCTTCCTGTTTAACACACACACACTTACGAAAAATATAGACACATAATATGACTTCATATAAAGGTATAGAGTTGTAATAATAAAGTGTATATTGGTCCGGTTCAGTTTTTGTAGCACTTGTGGGTGTTTGGTCCATAGGTTCTTTGTTGAACAACCACTTAAGTATGAAATACGACAACACTGACTTGGGTTGTCGCCCCAAAGGAATGTTGATTTTTACTGTGATTTCTGACATGCTGTGAATTGGAGTGGCGGATTTCTCCATCTGTTTTTACGGACAAAAGTTTCAGTTGATCTTTTAAATGATGCGGATGGACACGTTAGCCAATTAACACATTCCACATGCCCATGTGATCAAGATGGGAAATGATGAGTACATTCTAATTAGATTTCTGCTCTGAATGGAGCAGTGGGATCTCCGCGTTCAAGGAGGCTAGCACCATTGGAGCGTCGCATTAATGAGCCATGAAAGAAAAAGCACAATAATGATGACGGTGAATGACACAAGTCCCTAAACATTTACATCAAAACATACCTTTTATGGCTTCTCCTGCCTTTACCTGTGTTTCCAGCATTATCCCCTTGGCTTGCTGCAGTTAGAACAAACTAGGAAATCTGTAATCTACACCAGTCTCTCCAAATAATCTTTACATCCATCTATCCGTTCATCTATTTATGGCAAGTTTGCAGTAACCAGGTGTTGGTGCTGTGCCCAGCCTTGATATGTAGACAGATGAAAGCCATCAGGATTGATTATCTGAAACCAGATTTGCCACTTAGCAGGAGTACATCCGTGTGGACTGGCCACATTCCTATGGAAGGGCACATTCCTACGGAAGGCCACATTCCTACGGAAGGGCACATTCCTACGGAAGGCCACATTCCCATGGTCCCTTACTCACAGATCAAATTTGGTTACGGAACGCGTGGGCCTAACGACTATGATACAGTTGCACCGCCTCCTCTACATTGTCATTGGAAGAAACACAGTTGGAGGTAGGGTTGGGGGAGGACCGTTTGGTGGGTGAGAGGGCGGGTCAAAAGTTCAGCAATTATGAGATGATGCTGCTGTGGGAGTAACCAATCAAAGGTTATCATAGCTTCAAACTCATACTGGATTGGTAGTTCATACCTGGCACTACCTAGACAGCTTGTTAGCTTGTTTGAAATCAGATGATACTTGTACAGTGTTTTACATTTTAACACCCTTATGCAGATCAAGTGCAACACAATTAGTATAGACTCTGTTCTATTTTTTTAACACACGGAAACAATTATTTGTAGACCTGAGTTTCTGCACTTCACATTGCTCAGTCACTGATATTTAGCAGTACTCTGGGTCCTGAGGTTTCACTCTGAAAATGTTTCGGCACCAACGTAGCAGAAAATAAAAGAAAAACTGGTGAACCAAACTACCAAAGACTTAGATATTGTTAAATAAAGATTACAACATAAACCATGAATAACACTTAGTTGTGTTACATGTTACAACTTTTTTCACAAGTTAGTGCTGTTTTGCATGTGGTAAATGGCATACGGCTTCCATGTAGAATGTACAATAAAAAAAGTGGTAACAACTTGTTATACATTGGTATAATGGCATTATAGTTAGACAACATGCAAAAAATCTAGTTTGTTTTACTTACAGTATGTTGCTATTTTGTGTTGGAATGTTGAAGGTTTTCCAGCTTAATTTATTTTTGCATTTGGCTTGTAGAAGATGATTTCATACCATAATTTCTCACTGGTCAATGAAAAAGTTTATATTGTCTCCCCACAAAATCAATCCTACGAAAAAATTGAAATATGAAAAACAAAACACTTCAAATTGTGGATATTTGGCAAATAAATGTCTCAAAATTATTTTCATACACTTCCCTAACATGGAGACCTCAATGGACAATGAAAAATAAGCACACAAATAAATGCATTTTTCCTTGATTATATCAGCACAAAACTCACAAACGTCATGAATATAAATCCACGTGTATATGTACAAAGGCAAGTTCTTTCCAAAAGGACAGCATAAAGTTGTCGGCAAAAGTGTAGAAAAACTGTAACGAGTGGGACATATCAACTCAGGGCTTGGTCATCTTGCATCGATGGACCATGTGTTAGCAGATACTAGCTATATTTGGTAGTCTCTAAGTCCCAAACTCCGGATATAATACAATGCAGGAAGGATAGGCCTCTAAGTAGAGGGCACCATATCCTTTATATGAGGTTCTCTGTTCAAGTACGTGGCCCAGTAGACTAAGTTGAAGCTGCTAAATAGGACTGGGAACATAATCCTTGAGATCCTGTCGATTTTGCTCACGCTGTTGAATGTCTTCTTCGGGTCGGCTTTGCCGCCTGCCTTGCCTGGCGCCGCCGGGTTGGTGTCAGTGGCGCCACCCTTGGCGATGGTGGACAACCCAGAGTCCTTGGTGATGTTGGGGGCGTAGTTGGCCACAGCCACAGCATAGGCGTTGTTCTTCTTCATGGCGGAGGCCTTCTCTTTTTTCTGAAAAGGTGGAAGGGGAACGAAGTTAGCGGCGGTTGCCAGTTGGACCTGTCCCTGCCAGTCTGGGCTCCAGACAGTGTGCTCTCATGGGAGGGGCTTAATAATAATTAATGGGATCTGAGAAAGGGTAATGCGTCAATCTAAATGCAGAGAAGAGGCAGAATGAAGGCCTGCCAGGTCTCGGATGGGGCGGCCACTTTTTAGCAGGGAATTATCATGAGACTCCATATGACATCACTAATCCACTTGGTTAATTGCGATTTAAACACGCCAGTGAGGTCATAATGAGTGTTTTACATATTCTCTGAATCTTATGTTAGATATGATAATAAGACAGAATAATTGGCTGGCCCTTAATCCAATTTTACTTTCAGTGAAATCTAGTTACGTCATACTACGGGCACCCTTGATGAAGAGGAAATTACATAGATAATTATGTTTACGATACTGGTATTTTATATGATAAGAGAAACTTTTATACAATTACAATAGCTCAGATAAAAACATTTAACAAAAGTGACAATGAAAAATTGAACAATAGTACATGTAGTGTTGGTTCCATGTTTCTGAAAAAAAAAGATCCCCAAATGTTTCCATACAAGCAGATATATGTTCCCCAAAATAACTCATGTATTTTTAATTAACTGATTTCCTTATATGATCAGTAACTCTGTAGATTATTTACAATGTTCATGTTGTGATTGTACCTGCTTTCAGTATACTGCTCAGGAAAAAACTGAGAGACCACTGCACCTTTTTCTTTCCTTTTCAACCTTTTTGAAAAGGAAAGGAAAAGGGGCAGTGGTCTCAATTCTTCTCAGCGCTGCAAATGAAACCCTGCATTAATGTTTACTTTTTTTAAAGTCTGACTAAAGGAATAATATACTGGGTTATAAAAATGGGGTTACAGGCATGTAAAATCCATATCTTATCTATGACCATGGGGTAGGGCAGAGTTTGGAGTAGTATCTTGTCATCTGCAGTATCTGTATCATGTGGTCTGCATATCAACAATTAGACACCACCTCCACGCCAAAGCCTATTTGGGAAGGATGCCATAAAAAATGCCTTAATTTTGAGCAACCAGATTTAAGTGTCTAGAGTTTGCCGAACAGCACTGGCACTTGTATTAGACCAGGGCACTATGGTCAAATGAAATGAAGAGTGCTTTGGCAACACAGACCAGCAGTGGGTTTGGTGTCTCAACAAGGACGTTTACGCAGATAGGAACCTCAATCCTACTGTAAAATATGGTGTTTGGTTCTTTGATGCTGTCCGTTTAACATAAATGGCATTATCTTACCTACCAAAATAATGTATTATTAACTCATCAGAAGAAAAAGATCTCTCTCACACTCTGGAAAGTAGTTGACCCCATAAAAACAGAAGCATCTCAGTTTAGACTCCCGGGAAATGCTGACAGGCAGGATGTCCGGTTACCTTGTCATTGACGATGCTCGTACCGTCCCAGGCCCAGCTGCGCTTTGTGAAGTAGTTGACAGTGGCAAACTCAATGAGTGCGGAGAAGACAAAGGCGTAGCAGACAGCGATGAACCAGTCCATGGCCGTAGCGTAGGCTACCTTGGGAAGGGAGTTTCGAGCGCTGATACTCAGGGTGGTCATGGTCAGAACCGTGGTCACGCCTGAGGGAAGAGAAAAGGGCCACGTTTGGACGGTCTATTATCAGTCAGTAACTTTATGTACCATAATGGAAGATGCCAAATACAGACAATAAATTACATACTGCTTAGCAAGGTATTGTAAAGGTAGTTACTCACTCATATTCAGCATTGTATTGTTCATACACAAACGTATACACATACTGAACCCACAGTGCTTTTCTATCCAACCTGTAAATACTGGCGTTGAACACTGGTCACTTTCCATTCAGACTTTCTTATATTGCTACTTGGACTGGGACATACGGACATATAGTTAGATGACTGACCTAGTAAATGTTTCATATTTGTACATTTCTAATTTGCACTTGTAATATTTCTACCTTGTTAGGAACAGCATTATTTTAGGAGCATATTGCAATATTTGCAACTTCAGTCATGTATGTATATTTGTCCATTAACACCCAGAGAATGTCTTAAACTTGTTTTATATAACACAATAGAATGCATGTTGTTACAATTGTGCAATTTACATTTTACTGTGTAACAGTTCATCATTAATTACGGACAGTCTAACTCAAGGTGTAATAAACTCAGCCCCCCCAATATTTTTTTTTTCATCACATAACCCCCACATGTCCATCCGTTGCACACACTACCCCTTTAATAACAAAAATATTGATTAAGACCAAAAGTAAGTCCAGTAGCTATAGCAACACAGTTTATAAATGTAGATATTGATTTTACCACTTGAGCATGTTTTTGCGGCGAGTGCCTTTGAGGCTGAGTGTTCAAATAGCCGCTCGGACTGGAAAGAGGCTGATCGTGTGTTAATAACTGGAATGTCTCAAAATGTCTCTTGAATAACTGGAAACGTAGGTAAATCTGGTCACGCTGACCTGGAGAACGACTTGGGATAATGAAGGTTCACAACAGACAGAACATTGGTATCAAACACAGCCTGCTACCGTGCCTTTCTAGACCTAACAATATGACACTGAACTGTACACACTTGCATTGTGGTTTTGTATGCTAACATGGGTAGGATCACTGCACTGTTCCGAAAATGTTCAATAGGGGAGATTTATGTCTTTTGCCTATACATGGGCAATTTCCCTATGTTCTTGTGGATTTACATGGAAAACTGGCCCATATTTGAATGATTTTACGCATATTATGATCGCTAATTAACCTATTGCAGACCTAGCTATTGATCTACATACTATTATTAACACTATATGGATAGAGGTCAGTGTAGTCTTTTGGCTGGAAGACAATATTGACCTGAAATACACAGTAAGTGGCATTCACCAACCCAACACTGCAAGCATCAACCAATGACGGCTTAAATATGGACAAAGCCATCAATCATTGGACCACATTTGTTTCTATGTGAAGATCAATAGCATACTTGAAGCCAAGGAAGGCTGCATGGATACATAGATAGTAATTTATTTGAATATATGCTTTGATTTGAAAATCTCAGAGCTTCCATAGACTGTAATAATGTATGCTGTCTTTTTGCAGTATCTCAGTCCCCCTTGAATTGCTGCTGGGAATTCCATCCAGGTCTAGGTCATCGTGTTGGGGAAACTAACCAGTCTGTTTACTCTACAGCTGTTTGCATGCAGGCTTGTAGCCGTTTATTTAGAGGCTACAGAAACCAATGCTTTCTGAGGTCTCCTTTCAGAAGTCAAAGAGCTGATCTTGCCCATTTGCACCATCCTACACTCTCCTCAGGCAGCCTTCTTTCATGTCCAACTTTGACCTATAAGGTTTGCTTAAAGTAAACAGGAAACCGGTAAATGACAAGAATGCAGGTATTGACAACACAGACCCTTGGGGAACACCCAATTTAACCTTGAGTAATTAAACGTTTATTATTCAGTTGCACAAGCTGGTACCTAACTCAACTGTTATTGGTTCTAGGTCATCAATGATGGACCTTGCAACATAGAATATGACGCAATGGGGTTTGGGAGCTTAAGTAAAATATCGATATCAGCTAAAGTAATCTATTTAAATAATTTATGAATGCTCTATAAATCTATAGATCTATAAATAATGATACAAAGTAATTAATGCTCCAATGTGATTTGTCTTCTGCAATGCTGAACAATCTTAATGTCTTTGCAAAAAAGAGATGAGACTGTATTTGCTCAAACCTTATTATTAGAACTATGGTCCAGACTAAGTGTCTGAATTTGTTTAACCTAGATTTTTCCCATTTGATGAAAAAGCGTTTGTTAGCTGTCCAATTTTCTGAGGATAAAACAATACTGCATGAAGGCACTGAAATAATGAGGACAAAACTGAATAATAAACTAACTGTCCTTTCTCAGAGCAAACATCAATCATAAAAAAATCCTGGGGCTTTAAGTTCTATAAAGGTTAGTTTTTTTAAAGAGCTATTTATTATTTTCACTCAATGACCCTTCTGAAGAACATACATGCTGGAAAAACTGAACCAAAAGGTTCTTCAAATTGTTGCCCTCCCAGTTTGTGTGACAAACAGCCTCCCCAACACCATTCAAAGTGTATTCCAGCCAGCATGGCCTCCCTTAACTGTAACCAAACGTAACTAATGTGCCAAGATGCTTTTTTCCACACTAACTTTTCAACCAGCTAGTCACGTGGATGCAGGCCACTGAGGGAATTGCTTGTTGGGACCAGGAAATACCTGCTAAATACCAGCTGAATACCTGTTAAATACCTGTCAAATACCGGTTGAAGTACATGCCCTGTCCCAGGGTGACGCCAGAAAACCATCACCCATGAGGCTTCCCAGCAGCTTGTCCGCAGGTGATTCAGTCAAAGCTAAAATCTAGACTGCGGTGATCTGCTTGGAGCAACGAAAGGGCATCTTGGAGGGCCGAGCCAGCCGGGTTCCCCCACCGCCGTTTCCCACACAGTACTCATTACAGACCTCTGTTGGACATTACCACCGGGCAACCGTCTGAGAGGCCTGGTACTCACCAAACACAGTCCTGGCCGGCACAGACTCTCTGTTCAGCCAGAAAGACACCTGGGACAGGATGACGGTCATGATGCATGGTAGGTAGGTCTGGATCACAAAGTAGCCAATCTTCCGCTTTAAATGAAAATGTGCCGTCATGACCGTGTATTCACCTGTGGAGAGAAAATGGACTGGAGCAATAGTTCTGGCTCTGCAGGACCGCAGTTTTCGAGGGACATTCTTATTTATTCACACACAATTTGTTTACCCCCTCAGACGAACATGCACATTCATAGCTCGGAAATGTGGAAAGAAAATTGCCACTGCACTGTCATTCCCTGCGAGCACCGAGATAGATATCAATTACAGTGTGGAGATGAGGATCTGTTTATGGACAGACACAAGGTCCTCTGTCACCACGGCAATCACCTGGCTCAAGCATCCAAAACACAGATAAGATCCTTTACGAGGCGCTATAGATGGGTAAAACCTGATGTTTCCAGGCTGAAACATAACAGTCTGTGAGGAACATGGATCTTACCGCGTGCTAGGGTTGCAAAGCTTCTGGTGTAACGGTCTAAGCTTGAAAAAACAACTCATGCCAAGTGTCTATATTTTTTATTACTTTTCCAACTCATTTACATAAAGGACATTTCATGGTGAAACTCTCTTATTGAACACCAATGGTACACACTTAAAGGTTTGTAGGATAATGTTTTAGAGATTTGTCAAACTTTTGTATTTTTTTTATGATCTAATCTACTTAATTAATTTATTTTACATGTGATGAGAACACACATTTGAACAGGCACATAAAAAATCTAAAGTACCCTGTGCCCAAAACCGTTTTCCTAACGCTAGTCAAATTATCATAATCCGCTATAAGAAATCCTATCTCTTGTACTCCATATAGTTACAACCAAAACACCTGCCCACAAAAAAGGCTTTGGATCATAGAAATGGCAAGCTTACCCTCTCCAATAAGTAGCTATATGAGGGAATGGAGAAGCCTACCCGGGCCGATGAGCAATGCTCTCTCCATGACTAGGATTGCTGCACTGTTGACACACCCTTCTGTGGTGATGGAGACAAAGAGCCTGCGGTTGAAGGTCTCTGTTGTCACAGATGACACTAGCACACCCACACTAATGTGCAATGCATCTGATGGTTTTGAGGCCAACAGTTCAAGTTATCTTTGTTGGACAGGGGGAAAGTGCTCACATAGGAGGAGTTTGTGAGGTTATTCCAGGTGCCATGGACCAGGTGGTATTTGTCGGGGGTCTGTTACATGTGCCGAATGAACTGGCCCGACGTTTTCACAAAGTTAGATGTACACACATCCTGTGTACCCAGTTAAGTAAAATTACCTCATGGAACATTTTCTCTTTTACTTTTTTTCCCATTAACTATGAACAGGACGTTTGTTTAGGTAAACTAATAATTAAATGGAGAAAAGGCAATTATTTTTATTATTTATGTTAATTCAATGAAAACACAATGTATGAAGAACTATGTTCAGTTATAATACTGTATACATAACAAATGTACTGTGGAGCCCTGCATGACTCACTGTAAAAACACAACAAAACAAAGTGATTTGCCAGAAAAGATTTTGCTGTCTTGCTTGTGGCCATGTGCAACATGTCCCTCTCACTGAAGCCTCAGAGTGCAGACATTTGTGCCAAATGACCTAGTTCACCAGCCTGTTAGGCTACACACTGACAGTACTAGTGAATATTTAATCTAAAGCCAAACAATCAGAATCTGTAGGACATAGTGAAACAGAGGGATTCCTCTCTCAGTGGCACTTACACGTGAAATGTATACCAATTTAACCACTTTCAGAGCAGCGGCACAATACTGGAGCATCTACTTAAGATCGGAAATAATTTTCCTTGATAAAAACATGGAGGGGATTTCAAAAGGATTTTATTATCCTAAAAATATAGAGTGAATAAAATGGTTTTAGCATTCCAGTCAATTATGGCATAATGGGAAGACCCAAAGGAGTAAAGCAGGAACTAGGAGAGAGGGGACTCATCAAACGATGCTGGGATTTGTTCCATGAATTCAAATGACATTGCAACAAAAACAAGTTGAAACACCGAAGATTGTATTCTCTTGTTGGAAACATTGAACATTGTTAAAATAACGAAAACCTGACAACATTTACCTTTCAGATTTCGTCCTTCAATATAAGTTCTGACTTCATTGGGTGCATTGTGTAGTTGCAGGCCCCATTCCTACACTCCTTCTGGCCATTTATGTATAAAATGAATCTTACTGTGACCCAGAAATATCTTAAACATGACTCAAACCACCACCTAAGGTTACCCACGGTGAAATGGCCCTTGAAAAACGCATAAAATGTTGGCTTTAAACTGAACAATTTACCACCACACCACAGCACGTAAAGTCCTTTATTAATTTTAATGAATAAGATATTTGGTTACGCAAGTGTCGTTACATAACAAACTCTATAGCTTCTGACCAAAAATCAACAGACTGAGAGAAATATGTCAGACTTTTCATTCCCTCTCCAAGCAGATACTAGCAGTGGCATTAGCTAAGGTAAACTAATCTTCGTAGTGCTAGCTAACGTTAAGATATATACTAACTGGCTTTCATCTACAGTGAAAATAGCAAGGGGGAAGAATGGCATGATAGAAATTTCCATTGTCAACAATACAGCTATCCTCCAGAGCGCCAGACCACTGACATTCTCACCATAAGACCAGAGGACTGCCGGCATTCTCACCATAAGACCAGAGGACTGCCGGCATTCTTACCATTAGACCAGAGGACTACTGGCATTTTCACCATAAGACCAGAGGACTGCCGGCATTCTCACCATAAGACCAGCGGACTGCCGGCATTCTCACCATAATGCCAGAGGACTACCGGCATTCTCACCATTAGACCAGAGGACTACCGGCATTCTCACCGTATGACCAGAGGACTTCCGGCATTCTCACCATAAGACCACCGGACTGCCGGCATTCTCACCATAATGCCAGAGGACTACCGGCATTCTCACCGTATGACCAGAGGACTTCCGGCATTCTCACCATAAGACCAGCGGACTGCCGGCATTCTCACCATAAGACCAGCGGACTGCCGGCATTCTCACCATAATGCCAGAGGACTACCGGCATTCTCACCATAATGCCAGAGGACTACCGGCATTCTCATCATTAGACCAGAGGACTACTGTTGAGATTAACGGTTTGTTCATTTGCAGGGTGATATCACATACAAAGTTGTGAAATGCAAACTGTAGTCACATGTCTATTGCAGGAGGCCGTGAAGTAAAAGAGAACTATGTTCAATGCTAGCAAACAATGTATCGAAGACAGTCATTATAGTACAAGAATATATAATAAGACACAAAGTGATTAAGACTATTCATGAGGCACTTAAACAGCTAACTCAGTAAATAGTCACATGAACCTATTTTGGGAATTTAGAAATATATTTGAATAAATCGCCAAATGATAATCTAGCTAGTTAACTAACATTAACTAAAAATGCTATTTTAAGTACATAAAAAAACTTAGGGTTGGATGTTTTAGGAGCAACTTCCAAAACTCTGATTCTGAAACAGACAAGGCAGCCCTGACTACTCCCCAGGCAAAACCCTTGCCACACCAGGTTGGAGAGGTTGAGGTCAAAGCGGATGTTACCAATTACAGATGGAAATAATTTCCCAACTGTCCAGAATCAACAACACATGCAAGAACATATCAGATAGAACAAATTGTGTTGTAACTTTCCAACCCGGGAGAATTGGTAGTAAACTGTCCAGCTAATTTGATGTCTGAAGCCCTCCCTTTTTCAATAATGTGCGAATGTGGTGCGAAATAACACCACATTAGAGATGTGAAATAGAATGATACATTCACAGCGTTTCTGCTGTCCCTCTACAATCTTTTATTATTTTTATGAGATGCAGAAGTGCATTTAGAAATGTCACAATACTCCATGTTGACAAATAATCAGTCATAGCCTATCTAAAAGGAGCCAGACTGTTGTCCCAAAGGAGTGTGTGTCACTGTCGAAAGCCTCTCTTTACGCTAATGACCCAGCTCCAACTCCTTTGTTGAAAGCTTTTCCCATCTGTTCCTACACAGACTATTTCCTTCCTTTTTCCGCCGTGTGTTTCTGGGGCTAATTTAATGCACCGGTGCTCTTGTGTGAGACAAGGCTTCTCTGGTGTTTTACATCAGCTCCAAAATAAGACAAGCAACAGCAGTGCAGCTTAGGGATAAACTGGTGGTCCGGCCCTCTGCAGAATGTAGGGTCTCTGGTGACTGAGAACAAGTGTCCCCCTCTTGCCCCATGAAGGAGGCGTCCCACCTGTGTCTCAAATCCTCGGTAGTGAAATTGACTCAAAGTTGAACGTCTTGTTTCGGAACAGCCAAAGCAGAATTGTCAGTGGCTGTTTTGTACCATTGGTAAGATAATTAGAAATAAAATGTATTTTTGGGATATTCTACTCTCAGCACCTATAAATAAACTACTCAGAGATACAGTGCAGTTACATGATATCTAGCTGAAAAGGCTGTTTCATAACGCCATGCTCCTCTGTTATCCTCCTGCTCGTTCAATTACCAGTGTTTAGACAAACCTTGTCTGCCAGGACTCTTGGGGAAACCTATCCAGAGCGGGCTGTTGGTATATGGCTCTGGGACATATAGTCGCTTGGTTTACGCTCAGATGTGAGAGCAATTTGTACCTTGTTGACACTGACTGCCTTACAGCAGGGACCGCAGTGTAGATTATCACTTTCGCACAAACACGAGAAATACTCCCTTCACCTTGCTTTTGTTGACTTTTACCAGCAATTTCTTCCCCCGTTTTCTGATTGTCTCACAGCTGGCGTCTAGTGTCTAGCGATGCAACAAGACGAAACGCTAAGCATTAGACGCTAGCCATGGTGGTCATCAAAACACAACATGATTATCGATTAGCGGGTAGATGAGCGCAGAGTGACAGGCACAGGTGCATGAACCTTTAGCCACCTAGAAAGAGATCTTTAATATGTGGTCTATAATGTCTATAAATGCCCACTCTACTTTGCATTCACTCATTTTGTTACTTATTCAATATTTATCTGGTGACAGCTGTGTTAGCCAGGTGTACAGGGAAAGCTGTGCACATGATCTCCATTTAGCATTTGAGTAATTTAGCACCACACACAGTAACGAATGCATCCAACTAGTTATCTGAAGCAGTTATCTAATTTAATAAACAATCAAAGTCAAATAAGAATATTCTTGTCTTACCTGTGCTGGACTTAATGGTTTCTTGGCCCACTGTTTGGCCAAGCAGGTCGTATTGGTTCAGACGGGAGCTCTCTCCTTCCACCACCACAGAGTCTGCAGCTTTATTGGTCCAGACATAGGTGACCTCTGACATTGTGTAGGCATCTACGATCACAGGGTCAGTGAGGAAAATGCTGTCAGTCTGCCACATCAAAAAAGGATAGTGATTTATTCTAATGTCAGACGATCCCAAAAAATCTGTTATAACAATAAACTGTTTGGCGACTATAATTTTCCCTCCAAAATAAAAGGCTAAAATGTGTTCAGATTGGTAATTCGGGTCCAGGGTAGGTGCTTTTGAATTGGATTTCATAAAACCTCCAGAAATTCCATCATTATGGCTCTTAACAGTCTGTGGCAAATTTCAGGAATTTATGCCGAACACAATTAAGGGTGTGACCCTAATTTATGCATTGGTTTCTCATTTTTCACCCAGATTTTCACCAGATTTTCTTCTCTCCCAATTTCATGATAACAAAGTTGTGATTATGGTCTTGTCTCGCTGAACAAACACAGCAGGGGCAGGACTGTAATTCGAGGATTCCGAACTACATTTTCAATCACTGGTTATTGTGCCCCCCTTAGGCCATCCAATTTAATGTGGTAAAATTGCCAAATGTATCATTCACCCAAGGTTGTTCAAAATTGGACCAGCAAAGTCTAAGATGCGGTTTGACTAACGCACAAGTGAACAGACAGCGATTTAAATTCAAAGCCTCAAAGTATAGTTCATTACATAATGTTAAAAAACTGAAAATTACTATTGACTTGCTATAATTTATATTATGTACTGTCTATATGGAGCATTGCTGTTCCTGCTGCCAAATCCATCACATTTCTTTTATGGTGGGTGTTTTATAGACAAATATCAAGAGGTATGTTTCATACAGTAAACAATGACAAGCATTGAGTCATCAATGCCATTAGGAAATAATATGCTCTCCCTGCACATCTTTCTGCACCAAGCAGACCTTTAACATTAATGTTGACATTTAAAGTCAGACTGGTATTATAAATTGACACTGGCTTGGGTTGAGTTTGTTTAACAGAGTGGACATTTCAAAAGGAGGGATAGGTTGCAGTGTATATCACAATATGTGTGTATGTTGACACAGAGCACCTTTTTATAGCTTTTAGGGACTATAGCATCTAGATAATGAATATTGAATGTTTTGTATTCACAATAAAATTCCCATTCAGTTTCTCCATATTTTGATGTGTTATAGACCCACATGACCCATAACCCACACAACAAGCCAGTACTGGTGCTCACCATAAATAGCTAATATAATGTTATTTACATAATTTTTCTGTATCCCATGTTAGTGTTATAGAGAAATACACAATGTACATATCTACTGTGTCAATACCTACTATTTATTTATATTATTATATATTTTTTGTAAATTATCATTAAGTATTTCCCTTATATTGGACAGTTGTTTTTATTCAGCACGAGACAAAGCTACATTTATTTAATTTGAATTGCACCTAAATCGGTCTATTCGGTTTGACAACATTTTGCTACACACTGAAAACACAGTGAAGTCTGAAAACAATAAGAAACATTCACATTGACCACACTGTGTTGCCATATCGCTTGACCTGTCAGACTCAGTAGACATTTGGCACACATGCTCAGTGACATGAGTCTTTCATCTCAGACATCACTTGCAGTACTTTGACAAAACCTAGGTAAATAATAACTCTTTCTTATATAAGTCTGGTATTTTCCTAAATATACTGATTGGCCCAAGGGCATGGTGCATCCATGGTGGGGGATAACAGTTACTGTGGCCTTCTATGTTACGGTCCGGATATTGTTACGGTACGGACATTGTTATGGTACGGACATTTTTATGACGAGGAGCTCAAATCAAATAGAGCAAGAACATTTAATTCTAGCTCTTGGAAATGACCAAGTGTGATATTGTTGACATGTAGCAAAACAAGGAGGCCACACTGAATAACACTGAATGACACCGAACGCATTGATCACGGTGGTTCATTCCTACAAAATCAATGTGACCCGGCCACACATTACACACGACCCGGCCCTGCATGACCTATTGAGCAGCTTCAATTGGACAAACTATACACATTTGATTACTGTGCATATTTCAAGCAAACACCCCGGTGCCCTCAGTGACCCTGTGACTGACTACTTGTCAATCAAGAATTACTCACAGCTTCCAAACTTCAGGGGACAAGAATGGAAGTCCATTGGGAAGTCCTCCAGATGCATGGGACACTCTGCGTGAACTGTCAACCTAGATAAAAAACATAAAGCACAGTGTCAACAGAACAGTCATAAACACGCACTGTCATTTCAGAGAGTAGAACCGACCAACCTTGAATTCCTTTCTTTTCAAATGTCTTTCAACAACCATGCACAACTAGTACTCAGTAGTACTGAATGCCTGCTAAATTCTGTAGCTACGGTATGGCAGCTCTCAAAAGAATTCATGCTCTGAGGCCATGTTTTGTTGTGGTACAACTTGAAATAAATATGTATTTTATCATGGGGTTTTGCCGCTGATCAACAATAAACAAAGTCCTCAATGTCAAAATGAAAAATAATGCAGATTGATCTAAATCAATTAAGAATATAAAATAACACCATGCAAAAGTATTCACCCCCTTTGCAATAACACAGCTGAATGAGCTGTGGTGCAACCAGATAGTTTATATACAGCCCACCTAAATGCAAGTGAGGCATTTTACATGATGCCTGGTTAAATACACATGTCTGTGTGAGGTACCAAGAAGTCCTAACAAAAATGACATCATGAAGACAAAGCATATCTGCAATAACGTTTCTCGACACATTCAGGGGTAGAATTTGAGAACATGTCCTGGATTTTGTCTTTCCCCTGGTGCACAGTGAAGTCAATTATTAAGAAACATAAATATGGCACAGCTGTGAATTTGTGTCGAACAGGCCATCCTCCAAAACAACTACTGGCGAGTATCCTGGTGAGAAAGGTACCAGCCAGGGAGGCCACCAATCGGCAACACTCAATGAGTTACAGACTTCCACGGCTGAGATGAGAGAAGCTGTGCATTGTGCAAAAATAGCCTGTGGGTGGTTCACAAAAGTTGCCTATATGTGAGAGAGTGGCTAAAAGAAGCAACTCACATCAAACATCTCACAAGAGTTTGCCAAAAGGCGTTTGCAAGACTATAAAAACAAGTGGAGAGTTTTGCAAAACTGGCAGAGATTTTTCCAAATTGAGTCATGTCTGTAATTGCTGCAAAAGGTGCCTACCAAATATTGAGGGGTGAATAATTTCTGACTTTGACATTGTGGAGTTCTTTGTGTTGATCAGTGGCAAACTCCTAATAAAATCCATTTGGATTTCGTGTTGTAGCAACAAAATGTGGAAAAGTCCAAGGGGTGAATACTTTTGAATGTACATTTTGTGTTTATACTGTTTAACAGTATCAAGTCAAAAAGGCTATAGATATTTACCAAACTAACACTAATCCCTCTAAATTTCAATGTAACAGTGGCACATCTCTGAGAATGTAATACCAGAGTTGGTGGACAACAAAGGTTTAGAGAAACGCTAACACAAAAAACTATGAAGCATCCCTTGGCTCATGAGTCTGGTCTAAAACGTATTGCCTTGTGTGCAGTGGAGAGATTCTCTATCTATATCTGTTCCTGCCCAAAGCACCTGACAATGCTATTTGCTAAGTGATTCCATTCAAATTGCCTCTCACTGGGCAATGCTTTTCCGCTGTATTCTGAAGGGACTCACTTGTCAAAATAATGGCACCTGTCATTGGCAGTGAGTAAGTAAAATCTTGTAATAAATCACAATATTATTGATTTAGGGGAAAGACAGCAGAAAAGGGAGGTGTACTCCCACACAGGTTTCATGAAGAGAAATAGGAGGATATGCGTCATGTATTCAAACTGGATGGGTTTGGATTCAGTTGACTTACTGGATACCGGGTTGAACTCCAAACACAAAGAAGGCAGCCCTTAAACCCAAGGGAGAATTCCCATATAAAACGGATGCAGTTTTGACTGCTATCTTAAGTGCCGGTCTGATTTACAAAAGCTACCCCTTTGGCCCTTGATTTGCCTTGAGGGGACGAGTAAAGAACTTGGCTCACTTGCAGAGCTGATGTCAGCCACATGCAAACTGCAGTCGTGTCCAAGACTGGCTGTCGTAAAGTGTCACGTTTAATCAACACTGCCATTTTTGTGTCAGACTCCCTCATTGGTCAGACTCCCGGTCAACTAATCAGTGACCTCCGTAGAGAGTTAGCCAACCCCAGTCATTCCTTGCTTGGGCTGGTGCACTTGAAAACAACAATGGGATGTGATGATGTAAAGCGCCATCCAAGCGGCTGCAAATGTACGGTTTAGGGTCTGTCTGCAATGTGTTTGGAGACCACGGTCAGTACGGTCATCGCACGTTTTCCTGTATTCCTCTAAAATAAGGACTTAAATGAATACAAGGTGAACAAGCCACAGAAACTCTTTATGGAGTTCACTGTTGATTTGCGTCTTTATTTACCTCATGGTGTACAGCAGAGTGCCATCGTCCTGAATCCTCAGCAGTTTATTGGGCATAGTCATGTTGTGAGCCACCGACTTCTTCCCGTTATGGAAGAACGTGTCTGGGGTCCATATTTTACTGGCCATCAGGTTGTTCAGCCGTAGTATGTTCATGGGGCCATCGAATTTCAACCGCTCGTCCTTCCAGCTTTGCCTGAAGAACACATCTATGGTGTATTCCTGTGGCCGGAAAAAAGGTGTTATTAGCAACAGTTGACAGTTACTCAAAGGTAACAAAAGAAAGTTACACAGAAACACAGGTACTCACAACGAGGCCCCATTTTATCCAGGACTTTCATTTGTGCACTGTGAATAGACGTTCAGTTGTACCCCTGCCTTACCTCCCGCGCCCCCAGTCCCTACCTGAACCACTGTCTGGTTCATGAGCTAGCTAGCTCGTGGCTAGCGAGTGCCATCGTAACCAGCCAGTGATGAAAGCTTTGGTGAACGGCAGCCTCTTTGTCTCCCGGCCTTACTCCCTCCGGGCATTACAGCCTCTACGACACTATCTTCTGACTCACTACACCTTCCGCATGCACGTGGGCCTGCTGTTAATCCACCCTGGGTGGGGGTCATCTGAGTTTTCCCCAGTAAGTTGAGGCCTTTGCCGTCGGTGTGTCATGTACCTACGCTGCTTCTCTGACCAGAACGCTTGATTTAGCGACCTGGAGGAGTGGGGCCGTGACACACAGCAAAAAGGAAGGATAATTTTTTTATTTAATTTATTTTTCCTTTCAGTCGCTATGGCGAGACTGCTCTTGTCAGCTTCTGCAATGTAGTGTCTCTCGCTCTCGTCCTCTAAGCCGAGCCTTTGACAGTTCTGTCTTATGCATTATCGAAAATGGACTGAGGTAGAATAATCTCTCTGTTCCTTTTTCTCTCTCTCTTTCTTTCTCTCTGCTACTCCCTTCATCTGCCAAAGACATGGCTCATAACAAGCTCCAGGGTAAAGGGTATTGGAAAAATGTGTGTCCTCGTATAGGTGTGTGTGTGCGCGCGCGTGCGGGTGCGCTGCATTCAAAACCCTACGAGCTGGAATGAAAACCCACCTCAGGTTTAGGGTTCTGCACTACGTAGCTTTTAAGACCATGTGGGCTAAGAGAACGTGGGAACCATGATTCAGGGGGAACCACAGATAACATGTTAACCTCGTCAAAAGCATTCTGCACCTCAGTTAGTCCACTGGACTCTGCGATCTTGGGGATTTCCTTGGAATTATCAGGTCAAGCAGTAACCATCAGCGTTGCATGAATCACTGTATGCATGAATGCAAAGCGCACTTTAATAAATAATACAGACTCCAGGGGCATTTAAGGCACAGATTTGCATCAGGATGTTCGTACACATCTTGAGTTAGTGTTCGCTACCAAGATACGGGACACACTTACCTAGTAAATACTTAATTAGCTGTTTCGAGGTTGTGTTTCCATTAATGAGCATATGAAATCAGCAAAGCGTTTTAAAATCTTGAATGCTAAACGGATGGCAGATTTTTGCGGATGTCAAGAAAATAACAGCTCATGCTGGATGACGTAATCATCAAGGGGGATGAGGAAAACTGTTGTGTATTCTGTCAAAAAACAAGCTGAAATAAGGAGAGATAAATGAAGTGCCTTGAATGAAGAGTAGATTTTCAATATTTCATAAGACAAATCTGTCAAAGGAATAGGCACGCAGAGTGGAAAGGAGTGCATGTGAGACTACATTTTGTGGGACAGAGTGTCACAGAGCTTGTGTAGTGTGAACTACTTCTGTTTGATTTAGAGGAGAAACCCATATAAAGAAATTAACTCCAGGGATGACAAAAAGGTCAGTTTGGCCTTGAAAATGAATCTAAGAAATCATCAAAAGAGGGAAATGATGGGAGAACCTGAGATATATTCATGTATTAAATGAAGACTGGCCATAAAATGCCACTCAATATGAAGGGCAGAACACGAAAGCAAAGGAAGCAAAAAAATTGAAATAAATCAGGTGCCTTCTCTCCTTTTCACTCTCCCTCTTTCTTTCAGAGCCTGATTTAGAAGCATCCCTTGAACAGTGAATGTGAATAGCGAGCCAAAACATCGGCCACAGAGAACTTCAGTCTCTGATAGAGGAAGTGAAAGGTGATGAATTGGGTTTTTTAAAGGTTACAAGGTGTGAAGGCTGGCTAGAGAGGGGAGAAAGAGATTCAGAGAAACAGAGGGAAACAGATGGATTGTCAGGGGAGAGAGAGAGAGGTCTATTGGCCACGATTGAAGCCAGGCCTTTTTGAAGACGATTAGGGAAGCCTGAGTCCTATGAATTCAATGTTACGGGAGCTTTGGTGCTCTAGCAAAGTCACGATAATCTGCTGGGGGAAAACACCTGCATTCATTCCCCAGCTCCATTCATTTGGCTCAAGAAAAGTACAGTAAAAAGGCGCCAATGGAACCCAGTCCGGTGAAAAGCCGGCCTTTCCATTTTCAGTTGCTGAATATTTATCACGATTTATCCAACTGAACATGACCGGACTGAGGATTTTTAATGATAGTATTTATTTGGTATTGCGGTCTTGTTGGATAGTACTTTTACTCCAGGTGAGTTTGATGATAATCCTTCCTGTTTGGATTGTTAGACACCACCTAAACCATTTATGGTAATTCATTTGGTAAATTATCTACATATCTTATTTATTAAAATGAAACATTACTGGATGCATTGTGGTACATTTATTCGATTAAGCAATTTTCCATCAAACAATGGGTAAGGCCAAAATGTGGACTATTCACAGTGCCCTTTCCATAACTGTTCCAGGCCCTGTGGTAGATCCAGGCCCGCTCAGGTAGTCTAGGCTAGGCCCGGCGTGGCCCACATCGCGGGAGATGCGCACTGGCGTGAGGTTTGAACGTGGTCTCACCATGTCTGTATCTGAAACCGGGCCAAAGCTGGTGACGTAGACGTTGGTATTCACCTCCGTTACGCGATCTGAAAAACACAACACCGTCAAGGATTACAATAGAACAAACGGAGGCTGATCACGAGAGCGCTCCTCCCTCGATGAACATTCAACGGGGGGGGGGTACAAACTAGCATTTTGAGTGACATTTCCCGGTGTTGTGAAACCACGCCACATCAACACCTGTCAGGCAAGCCAGTTTTCAGAGCTAGTGAAAACAACATGACACATTGCCTTTCCTCTCCCGAGCAACTGTCTATTTTCTTCCCTTTCCCTCTATACAGTGCTCTCTTCCACAGGCCCATACTAACGCACACGGAGACAGTATCTCACACGGATCCCAAAGAGCTTCTCATTAGCCTAAAATGAACGTACTCTCATGCAAATCAAGAGACAAGGCAGAGCTGGCCCAGCACTCCTGGTTCTCTGCAGACGAAAGGCACCCAGACATGTAATGGATATGCTTTAGTTATTTATGAACTAGATCATATCGGCATCGAACAGGCGGCGTCGTGGGTAATGTACGCAGTGCATTGAACGACGCGTTCACTGGTTCATGAAGTAAATGTTTGAGTGGGTAAACCAGACTTTGATGTTTCTTTCAGTGTAGTGGATTTGAGAGCGTGTCTCTGTGTCTTGTGATGCTCGTGTGGTAAGTTCAGGAGGAGGGAGATGGTCATACATCCAGTGTTGTACCTATCACCACACGGCAACTAGAATCACCACACGGCAACTAGAATCACGACACCGCCACTAGAATCACCACACGGCAACTAGAATCACCACACGGCAACTAGAATCACCACACGGCCACTAGAATCACCACACGGCCACTAGAATCACCACACGGCCACTAGAATCACCACACGGCCACTAGAATCACCACACGGCCACTAGAATCACCACACGGCAACTAGAATCACCACAC
>JACXGJ010004728.1:0-43404 GCA_016801105.1 Esox niger
AACCACATCATTATGACCATCTATCTAGTAAAAACATACTGTAGACCCCATAAACCACATCATTATGACCATCTATCTAGTAAAAACATACTGTAGACCACATAAACCACATCATTATGACCATCTATCTAGTAAAAACATACTGTAGACCCCATAAACCACATCATTATGACCATCTATCTAGTAAAAACATACTGTAGACCACATAAACCACATCATTATGAACATCTACCTAGTAAAAACATACTGTAGACCACATAAACCACATCATTATGACCATCTATCTAGTAAAAACATACTGTAGACCACATAAACCACATCATTATGACCATCTATCTAGTAAAAACATACTGTAGACCACATAAACCACATTATCATTACTACCTACCAAGTATCCAAAAACTACAGTTGACATCAACTACATTATCACTACCGCCATAATATAGTCTACCTTAACTACATTATCATTCCCACCTAACAAGTAGCATCATACTACAGTCCACAATAAACTATGTTATCATTACTACCATATTGGAGTTGAGTCTGGTGGAGTCACACACAGCTTCTGCACAGGCACATCTCAGATGAAAGCGGGACTCAAGAGTTCAACTCCAAACAGACAGACTCCATCATAAAAGAGAAATCAATGCATTCCCAAATAACCTGTGCCAAATTTACTACAGTAAATATTTGTACAGGTTTAACGTTTACCACAAATACAAGGTATTTACACAGTTTACACTTAAGTGGATTTTTTTAAATGAATTTAGGTGCAAAATCTGCACGAAGGTAAACACATTCATGGTTCTGAAGAGAACCAATTTGCTTGCCATTAGGATAATAGACAAGAGCACACAAAGGTGTCATTAAGTTACATGTAGACAGTTTTTCCTAAATATGGAATAAAGCATGAAGCATAAAACAATGAAATATAAATTAAGTTACGGAAGTAAAATGGCCAACACACATTCTCTATTATCAGGCATGCAAGAGAGAAAACTATAAACTGTGCCACAAACAGACATCACCTTTAAACTCCAAGAGTGGTCGGAAATGGGGGTAAAGATGGAGTGTGGCGTTTCCCTGCAGAAGAAAAAAACGTGAGCTGTTGAGGAAACAGACAGAAAATGTCCAGGACCTTGTAGACTTACTGGGGACCCAGCCAGTTAGGAAAATGTTTTCTTCATTCTACCTGTCATAACCAGACAGAAGTGACATGCTCTCACTGCCAGGGCCTTTGCTGCAGTTGCTGTGCCTGTACTAAAGCCCTTCCTGTAGATCGCAGATAATTCCATTGCGGTCCTTATTATAATTCTATTATTAATCTTCATCTCCTTCACCAGGACAGGAGGAGGTAGGAAGGGAAAGCGAGTTGTTACCTTGCGTGATGATACAGCATATACAGCTCAACCCCCCCTCCCCACCTCTCTCTCTGACCCAGTCCCTCTGACACTGGGCCAGCATGCATAGCAAGCCATCACCACTCTCAGTGTTTTAACAAAGGCAAGCATCGCTTCAGACCACTAAGAAAAGTGTCCTATCATCGGAAATCCAGTGCAACTATATGTAGTTCAAATAAAGCCAAACCTTATGTTTAATTCATACATGGTTTGTGTGTGTTATGTGGAAAACTGCACTGACTATACATATTATGCAAATGAGATTTTGAACTTTAATAATGGTTTGTCAAATGTTTTAAGATCTCAAATAAATTTGATGTCCGGAATAGGAACCAGAACAGGCTGCAGAGATCATAGCAAAGATTGACCAGCCCACATGTTATAGCTGTTGTTATTTGTAGATTAGCACAGGCAATTGAGATGCACAGGTTGAGGTGTTGCACTCACCCTGATCATAGAGCCTTTTCCAGTTCTTGTAAAGGTTTGACCAATTTTTTGTGTGAAAAATGGAGATCAGAATAGCTGGCACCAAATGTTGGAGATATAAACTTACCGTCAGAGATTCTCTTTTCCGACCGCTTGTAATAAATGTAAATCCTTGTGTTTCAATGGCCACACCTGTTCTCTGAATATGTTCTTCCACATACCTGAAATGGCAGCAATTTCAAATATAAATGGGGACTACACTAGGGTGAAATATACTGCATATCAACATTAGAGCAATTACAACCGCATTGGACAAAATAAAAATATTTGATGAATGGGTAAAACAATGAATGAAACAATAGCTGTAGACCTTCAGTGGAAATTAGAACCCAAAGTGGACTCTATATTTTGGTTTTGAATGTGGAAAAATTGACAAGCTTTTTGGGGAGACAGAACATATTAGCAAATTGTGATTTCGACAGTCGTAGATCAAAACATGGTTTGCCAAAAGGCTTGGCTGAACATAATTATTTAAAATTTCATAAAATTTTCCTTTAATACCATTTACCTTCACATGTCATCCAATATTATGGATGTCATAGAATCAGAAAAAGCCATACATTTCAGTATAATGTATCCACATCTAAATTCCTTCGTAAAGTATTCAGACCCCTTCACTTTCTCTTTATGTTAAAGAGTTTAAGGGGAATAACATTGAATATCTAAGATTTGTCTAAGTTCATAAATTGTTTGAAGTAATTTTAGGACTGTCTCTCTATGCATGCAACTCAGGGAGAAAAGGGTCAAGATAGCGCGATTGCAGCACCTTCTTCAGGGAGTGACTTTTATTTCTCAGGGAGAACAGGGTTGTTCTTTTCGGAATTGCAAAACTCCAAATTGAGTTTTAATGCATCCTTTGTTCTTTGATGATCATTAAAATGTCTCTAGAACTTGGAGTCCATCTGTGGCAAATTTGATCGATTGGACATGGCGTACAAAGGCACACATCTGTGTAAATAATGTCTGAGCAAACACCAAGCCATGAAGTCCAAGAAACTATCCGCAGATCTCAAATACAGAACTGCATTGAGCCATATATCTGGGGAAGGTTGCAAAAAAAGATCAAGTTGAAAGTTCTCATGAGCAGATTGGGCTCCATAATTCTGAAATGGAAGAAGTTTGGAACCAAAAAGACTCTTCCTAAAGTTGGCCATCGAGGAAACTATGTAACTGGGGCAATAAAGGCCTTGGTCAGACAGTCGAGCAAAAACCCAATGGCCACTTTAATAGAGCTGCATAGTTTCTCTGCAGAGATGGAAAACCTGCCAGAAGGACCAACATGGTGGGTAGATGGAAACCACTCCTGAGTAAAAGGCATACAACATGCCACCTGAAGGAAATTAACATTATTTTGGGAAACTCAGAGACTGACTGGAAGACAGGTCCGATTTATGATTGGAACAAAATACAGACAAGACGTTGAAGAAAACATGGTCCCAAGCGCATAGGACTTCAGATTGGGAGGCGAAGATCCATCTTTCAGCACAACAAGCCAAGAGTGACTGGAGTTGCTTCGGAACGAGTCAGTAAATGTACTTAAGTGGCCCAATCAGTGATTTGAACCCCATTGAACATCTATGGGAAGACCTGAACATCACAGTTCTTTTAATAAGCTGTGAGAGACGGCATGGTCCCCCTGCTAAAGAAAGCACATCTCCAGGCCCGTCTGAAGTTTGCCAATTAACATCTGAATGATTCAGAGGAGAACTGGGTGAAAGTGTTGTGGTCAGATGAGAACACAATCAAGCACTTTGGCATCAACTCTAATCGCCGTGTTTGTAGGAGGAATGCTGCCTATGACCCCAAGAACGGCATCCCCACCATCAAACATGGAGGTGGAAATGTTATGCTTTGTGGGTGTTTGGGGACAGGACAACTTCACCGCATCAAAAGGACGATGGACCATCAAATCTAGGGCATTGAAAATGGGTCATGGATGGGTATTCCAGCTTGACAATGACCCAAAACACATGGCAAAGGCAACAATGGAGTGTCTCAAGAAGAAGCACATTAAAGTCCTGGAGTGGCCTAGCCAGTCACCAGATCTTAATACCATAGAAAATCTGCAGAGGAAGCTGAAGGCTAGAGTTGCCAAACATCAGCCTCAAAACCTTAATGACTTGGGAGAAAATCTGCAGAGAGGAGTGGGACAAAATCCCTCCTGAGATGTGTGCAAACATGGTGGCAAACTACAAGAAACGTCTGCCCTCTGTGATTGCCAACAAGGGCTTTGCCACCACGTACTAAGTTATGTTTTGCAGAGGGGTTGAAAAATGATTTCCCTCATTAAAATGCTAATCAATTTATATCATTTTTGATTCTGTCTCTCACTGTTCAAATAAACCTGCCATTAAAATTATAAGCCAATCATTTATTTGTCAGTGGGCAAACATACAAAATCAGCAGGGGATCGTATACATTTTTCCCTCACTGTATGTCCATGAGAAAAATGTCATCAAATATAAATTAACTCTATAATACTCAATTTTAATTATTACCAATTAATGAAGGAGCTCTTTCCAGCAGAGTGGTTCCCCATTATCATTACAATGATTTTCTTTCGTGGAGGAAGGAGCATGAGATCCAGGCTGCTCGCTATCTTGACAAGGCCTGAAAATATACAAGAGAATACAGACCAGATGTCTTTTACACACTAACAGTTATGTGTCAAAACAGCATGGTAGTCCCACTAAGTGTGAGATGCTAGCATAATGTTGTCCATCAAAGTAACAGTTCCTGTATGACTCTAAAATCGAATACTTGACAACAAAGCTGCTCCACTACAGGAATATGGGATTCGAGGGATTTAAGCAAAGAAGGTTTCCACTCAAGGTCTTTTAACAAACCACAATAATCAAGGTCATGTGTTATAATACAGCCTTTCACAGACACCTGTTTTAACTTGCACCCTGACTTGTGGAGTCTGAAAATCAAGTGAAAGTTGGAAATATTACAATCTGTGATGTGAGGGTCTATTTTAAGCGTTGGTTTTATCTGATTGTAGCTTATGATTTTATCTAATTAAGATTAGTACATAAGCATACAATAGCCTACATTCGGCAATGAGAGCATGACCCGGCCAACAAAGATCGACCAATATTGTTTATTTTCTTCCGGGTAAAACACACTGAAACACACTAAAGCACATACTTCACGACTATTAAAAACAGCCAAACCTTGGGACAAATGTATGTGCTTGTGAAGAGGGACACATCAATGACAGAAAACGCATGGTCGTATGATTATACACAAGAATGCAAAAAATCGGAAGCAAATAAATTATTAGCTACTTTGTAGCACAACAGATATGATTCATATGCATGTATATTATTGATATTTTAGTATATTGATATTTTAGTAGCCTAACTCGTAAACCGAAAACGAGTTTGGGTAGCTATTTAGCAAATGGTAACGTAGACTAAATGTGCTACAGTGACTGGCTATTTACCGTTTTCGCTGTTGATATATAAATTGTGGCATTCTCTCAAGATTCGTTCACTGGGTGTGGAAATCGCGGATTCCAAATGGTTTGCCACCGAACGGGGCTTTTTACCGCCCGACATTATGACAACGTTACCAGTAAATTTCGTTTAGCAAAACCACAAGTAAGAACTGGACACGCCCTATTATTTTCTTTGCCCCAGTGGGAGACATCCTCAGAGGGTATTTTTTTCTGATCCGGGCAGGGCGATTGGGGCGAGCGGAAAAGACGTAGAAGAAGCTAGTCAAGCGATGGATTCCTAGCATTTCCGGTTTTTGCATACAGAATAATCATTTAAAGTAATGACAATTAATACGTGGATGAGTTTATATTGATTTAAAAAAATTATTCAACATACTTTTAGAAAAAGGTATACCACATTCACAGTGAATGTCTTGAAGGATTTTATTAATGTTCGTTACTTTAATTGGGGGACTATTATTTTGAAACCGAAACTAGGAGACGCTATGAAATCACAATTGTGGCCCACTATATTGTGGCTAGCTTCTGTACGTAAAAGGCAAGAAAGGTGAGAAAACTTAGTGAGAAATCTAGTTTTGGGGCACCTCCTCTATGGGGTGGGGGCCAGTAGGTAAACACCGCCTAAATAAAATAAATGATAACTTCGTGGCTTCGGGTCTCTGGTACCCTTGCTACAAAATGACTTGTATACCAGTAACAGTTCCAATCTCTCTGCATAAGTCTTATGTTATTTGATAGGACCACAATGGGATACAAATCTAGACCTTAATATCAAATATTTAGAAGGCCTATATCATTTATTTATCTATTTGATTATTAAGTCGACTACACTTATTTAATAAAAAGTAACATGGCTTTTTGTCTGGCCTGGATGCCCGCCTGTTTCTTATAAACTCTTTAGAATCAAATTCACTCAAAGGCCCACTCTAGTCACATAATTATAAATCAGAGGAAAAGCCCCATTTTACAAAGTAAAATAGCAATGAGAAGTTTAACTGGGGTGAGGTCATCCTTTGAAACCAGAGTGTTTCTGCAGGAGCTTGGAAATGTTATATTTCTGTTTCTTACTTACAATAAGTTGTCACAAACATGTTTTTGCTTTTCTGTTTTGGTGTATTGTGTGTAGATATATGTATACACGGTAAAGGTCAAACGTTTGGACACAGCTACTGATTCAAGGGTATTTCTTTTTAACAGTTTTTACTATTTTCCACATTGTAGAATAATACGGACATAAGACATCAAGACTATGAAATAAATCATATGGAATCACGTAGTAAACAAATTGTGTAATTACTTTGATGTTTTACTTTCCAAGTAAATACAATGTCAGTGTAAACCTACAAGGTTTATAATTTCTAGGATATATACAGTAGGATAATCCATTAACTAAAGATGTTTCCATTGTTTTCTTACTGTGAACATAAATGTACAAATGGATTTTCTCTGAAATTACAATGGCATAGGCCTTTTGGCAACAGTCTCTGTGGTGCTGACCAAGCTTATCAGGCTTAAGAGCTTTGTTGGTCACTTGACTTCACAATGTGGTCTTTATATTATCAAAGAGGAACATTGCCAAACTGATTACAAGCAAATAGTTCTAATCTAATATTTAAACTTTATGAACTAGCTTTTTTATATTTAGGTGTTTGTTTTATTTACATGGTTTTCAAATAGACCTGGACTATATTTTCTAATGTACACTGCCAGTTTTTTTATTATACATATACTTTCAATAAATCCTGATTGTTATTATTAGTAAACCTCAATGGATAGTGCATTTTCCACATCAGATTGATGCCAAATTAGTGCATAATCCTAAGGGTGGCAAGAGCAAAAGAAGGTGGATGTGTGCTTTCAAGAGTTAATTAAACCCACTAATATAGCCTAGGGTACAATGGAATCACACCTACGACTCCAGTGTGCTTTCATGTGCGACGAGACCCTAACTGGTCTAGGTTTAGTAAGCATCTTGCAATTACCTTTCTTCTCTTCAAGAATATATTTAGCTTTTTTATATTTTGGACTAAATGAATGAAATTGAACATGGATAACAATGAAGAGCACGCAGAATTGAAGAAAGAGGTAGGCCTAAAGGATTTTTTTGTTTCACTAAGACAATGACAAAGGGGAAAATAGCCTAATTTCTGAATACAATTTTCACACAAAATGGATTAAGCTTATCTGTAACCAATGGAAGAAATGCCGTTCAGGTAATTTTCAGTAGTTTCTGTGACTAAAGAGTGCAGGCTTTCCTTCCTGGAAGAAGCAAAGTCTGTAAAGCAATTTAATGCTCAGACGAGTGAATGGGTCATCCATAGAACAACTGATCAATTGTATTTCTTTCATTATATTTACTGAGCATTTCTACCACATCCTGGGAAAGCACTCAGCGTGAGGATGAGTACTCTGGGAGAGAGCAAAGATTTCACTTTTTGCTAGAGCAGAAGTTGTAGCTTACATAAATATAAACAAAAAAAAGACAAAAAATGCCTAAAGGAAATATGGAATATCAACCTTTGCTTCAAGGAATCACAGAAACAAAAGCGAAAAAAAAGGTATGTATAAAAATAATGTCATGGAAGAACAAGAAGATGATGAAGAAAAGTTATAACTATAACAACAACAACTCTGATAACACAGTAATAACAATGAAGCCTATTATCATTGTATTGTTGTTGTTATTGTGAATTAAGTGCTATCATTTAATAATTCATAAATACATACGAATATAGGCCTGTACTATATTTCTTGCTTGAAAATGTTTTTTGTTTCCTTTATCAGTGAAAAAGGGCCTCAAATTATTGTAATTTTTTCTACAGAAACCATTGTCTGCACGTGGGTAATGACCTTAGTTAACATAAGCCTTACCGTAGATTTATACTGTATTTGTGTCTACTAAATGTTTATAGTTTTATAGTTGATAGTTTTTATAGTTTTCTTGTTGGAGTAATACTTTTTATAATGTTTAATCAACATTAAAGAAAAGCCTACTGACTAATGTGGGCATAGAGTGCTAAACCACTAATACGTGTGTCTTTGGTTTCAGTTTCCAAACAAATCTATTCTTCTGGCAGTTTGTGCTGCTTGCATTGGAGGGACCTTTCAATATGGTTATAATATTTCAATCATCAATGCCCCCACTAAGGTAAGACAGTAGACATATATCTTTTTACAATTTTAATATCATTTAATATGTTAATATTTGCTACATTAAACTGCCCAGTGTGAGAAATGACTTTTTAATGTTTTTACAGTGAAAACTCATACCTACATAATGATGTTGACTCGCAGTTGTGGCCAAAGCTTAAATTTGAGAGGAAAAAAAACCTCTGTCTCAAACTGACATTTGCGGTGAAGTTTATTGATAGATAAAGAGGAAATGTTTTTGTGTAATTACATTTATTATATAATAATAATGATACTGAGTTAATTGTTTGTATTTATTGATCAATATCAAAAGTTAAATTAAAATTCACAATCACATGTAGCCCTGTATATAACTCAGGGGTCAAACTGCAAGAGAATCATGACTAACATTAACAAGCATGCAAAACTGGCATGTTAAGTGTGAACATTTGTTTATTCTTGTGGTGCAACTGTTATGTGACTGGTAAATTCCTCATTCAAATTTATGGATGGGACTATTAACTATAATTACTAAAGTATAAATGTAAATAAAAAATTCACTCTCAAATCACACAAAATATGCTGTGGGCAATGCACATACTTTTCAATATTGTTTTGGTGTCACTTTTCTTGTCCAGTCTGTGCAGAATTTCATCAATCAAACATGGCTGGAACGCTATAACGAGGACATCTCAGAAAAACACCTCACTCTACTTTGGTCTAGTATTGTGTCCATTTTCACAATAGGTGGATTGGTTGGAGCAACTACAGGTGGAACACTGGCTATTAGATTTGGGAGGTATAAACGAATACATTTGAATAATTACTTTAAATGAATTATTAAGCCAATTTAGTATTTTGTCATCTTTTTATATCTGCAGTCAAAGCAATACATGTTATTACACTGTCTCTTTCACAGAAAAGGGACACTGATGATGAACAACGCGTTTGCCTTACTGGCAGCTCTGCTGATGGGTCTCAGCTACCCCACTGGTATATTTGAACTGCTCATCATTGGACGGTTTTTCACTGGAGTGAATGCAGGTAAATATGTCAGTCAGATACCTAAGCAAAGGGTTGGCACCAGCCGTTTGAAGTATTTCAGGTCAAGCTGCCACACTTTAATAATCAGCTGATTGGCAGGCATTGGCATTTGCGTTCAGCCGCAGTACCTGGGAGAAATTGCCCCACGGGCTCTTCGTGGTGCAATGGCAATGGGGACCTCCATCTTCATCACGGGAGGAATCTTGACCGGACAGGTGATTGGGCTTAAGTAAGTTCAGATTATGCTTGAGCATGACCTAATACCTTACAGCGTGACCTAATACTTTTTGTGTGTTACCATAACAATAACCTTTGATCCTGCAGTGAACTGCTGGGTAAAGAGGAGTACTGGCCCATTCTGCTTTCCACCACCTGCATCCCAGCGATTCTGCAGCTCCTCATTCTGCCCTGGTTCCCAGAGAGTCCTCGCTACTTGTTGATTGACAGAGGGGATGACCTTGGATGTAGAAATGGTATTTGTTTAACTCACAGTTCCACCGGGTCTTCCCTTCCATGGGAGTGCCTCCTGACTGTCATGTGACACCATGATCAGAAATAACTTATCAGCATCTGATAAAAAGTACAATCAAAGTGTGCAAACCATGTTATAACCTACCTTTAATCTGAAAATCTGATCTGATTCGCCCTCATTCCCTGAACATTGATTTGACATGGAGAACATGAGTCTGGTCTGGAGGGCAATCATTTAGCCTTGATCTGAGATCAGAAGGGTTGGATACATCATCTGGAAAAAAATCATTCCCCTTCAGAAAATACAGGGTCAGGCACATGACTGCTCTGAGCACTCTAACAGCAGGCACTTTCTTTCATTAGACACACCATCCATGATTATTGAAGAACCAATTCTGTGTTTCCAACTGTGTCTGTCTGGCTGAATGAGTGGGGCGAGAGGGGCAATAAATAACTGTGGACAGGATAAAGACCATGTAAGCTGTGTTTTGTGTCTTGCGGACAGCAATGAAGCAGCTCCACGGCACGGATAACTTTGACAGTGAGAGGGAGGACATGGAGAGGGAAAGGATCAGTGCCCTGGGGACTAAACCCAAAAAGCCCTGGGAGCTGTTCATGGACCGCAGCCTCCGCTGGCAAGTCATAACCATCGTCCTGATCAACGCTGCCCAGCAGCTCAACGGTATCAACGCTGTAAGTCAGTGGCACTAATCACCAAACACTAGCCCCTGTCTCTTCAGGGCTCCAGCATTAATTATAGCAACCATAAATCACCTGAGAATCCCATTCCGTACACATAACCATTATTAAGGTGGAGTTTTGGGTAGAGATTATAGGTTACAGATGTACTTGAGTAATGCCCCTGTGTTTCATTTATCCCTCTGTCTTTCTATCTGCGTCTCTGTCACTCTTTCTCTTTTTCTCTGGGTCTGTCGGTCAGATTTATTTCTATGCAGATTATGTGTTTGAGGAGGCAGGAATACCAACCGTTAACATACCCTATGTAACTGTAGGCACAGGAGCCTGTGAATGCCTCACTGCCCTCACCTGCGTGAGTATCACATTTTCCTCACAGTCTGATGACTATGCTGAAGGTATTTACAATGTAGTTTGTAAATGTCATGCGACACAATGCCTTTCCATAGATTGTTAAGTCTTTAGAATCCTCTTTTCTGCATGATTGATTGCTAATTTCATCATACTACTATTGTCTTCCCATTCTACTGTTCTCATTGAGAATACTTGGTTTTGACATGTTGGTTTAACACTTAATTAACATGCTTGTGCTGAGATGTTTTCTCTGATGAGAATAAGGATTGGTTTTCCAACTCAGAAAGTCATACGGTTTGTCTGCTGGTATGTCATGTGAAAAGCTTTTTTCTTTCAGGGCATGCTGATTGAAACTCTGGGACGAAAAGTGCTTATAATTGGAGGCTACACACTTATGGCTATCTGGTGTATTTTTTTCACTCTGACCCTTACCTTCCAAGTAAGCCATCTTTCACCTAACCACTCCATTTTGTTTGAATGTTGTAATCAGGGTCAAAGTAAATATACTTGAATACAGTAGGTTTGATGCAATGAACAACATTTATTTTTTTAAGTGCAGTGCTCTGACATTAGTATTAGTAAGTTTCAACACCGTTCTGTGTCTGTTTATATCAGAAATATGTATAAATGTTTCATATGTTTGTGCTGGCAACCCACAAAGCTTGGACAGACAATTAGAGTGCACTAGTTTATGTTTATTATTGATATTGTTTTGTTGTTTCTTTGCATGCAGGAAGCAAGCCCGTGGATACCTTATCTTAGTATGGGGTGCATCTTTGCTTTCATTCTCAGCTTTGGCTTGGGACCAGGTTAAGAACAAAACTTTTATCTACCAGTACTGTATGATATGGCATCAATATTATTTATCATCAAATAATAAATTATATATATTTTTTAATGTATTTTATAGGTGGTGTGACAAACATTTTAATCACAGAGTTATTCACTCAAACGTCACGGCCTGCTGCGTACATGATTAGCGGATCTGTGAACTGGCTCAGCTTCTTCTTCATTGGCATGGTGTTTCCATTCATCGTGGTAGGTTTCAACTGTTTCTGGAGCAGTTTGGTATTTGTACTGTCAACTGAAATGGAATTAGGAGAGGTGGCTGTTTTGAGTGCTGGTTCTAGAATGATTTGGTCTTCTCTTTCACCTCCACAGACTAATCTCCAACAGTACTGTTTCCTGGGGTTCTTGGTTATTTGTGTCTTGGTGGCTGTATACATATTTATGGTAGTCCCTGAGACAAAGAACAAAACTTTCCTGGAGATCCATACAGAGTTCCAGTCTGGAGAGAAGAGGAATGCTTCCAAAGGAGACGATGGCCCAAGGACAACACTGTTGACAACCCCTCTATGAAACACAGATGATGGTCCAAGGACAACACTGTTGACAACCCCTCTATGAAACACCGTTACTGTGTTTCCAACGAAGACTTGTCAAATCTGTACACACTATGTGACGGTGAGGTGACGAACTTCACCGCCATCTCACGCATTCCATCTTACCAACAGTCATGAACTCATCCGGGTCCCATTCATTTGTCTTGTCTTGTCAATCATTGTTCACACCAGGTCCCAATCAATCCATTAGTATGTTTAAATGTTTCTCCTCTGCTCCCCTCAGGTGTTAGTCATTGTTCCGTGTCACTGTGTTGTCTGCAGTCAGTGGTGAGTGTTGTCTATGTGTTCGCTTTCGTTTAGTAGTTTTGCCTTGGTACTCTTTGTTTTCGGTTCTGCTGTTTTGTGTTTGTTTATTAATTAAAAGAGTACCCTACAACGTCACGTAGTGACAGAATGACTAACCTAAAGGACCATGAAAAAGCAAGGCAAAGGAGGCACAGACGGAAACCAGCCAAAAGGCAGCCCCAATAACCTTTTGGGGGGGTGCTAGACGGGGGCGCGAGTGACGCCCTGCAAATGGCCTTCAGGGCGTGGGAGTGCTACAGGGAACTCCAGGCTGCCCAGGAGACGCAGCCAGCTCCCCGTGTTGCCCAGCGATCGTCACCGCCAGCCCCTCACGCTGCCCTGTTTTTGCCGCCGCCAGAATCCGCCGAGGACTGGCCGTCTGCGCTGCTGCCTGAGCCCGCGGCGCCCTCTACTGACCCAGCCGCTCTGCCAACTGAGCCAGCGGCGCCCTCTACTGTCCAGACCGCTCCGCCGCCGCCCGAGCCAGGAGCACCGCCTCCACTGCCCGTCCCGGCCACGCCGCCTCCACTGCCTCTCCCGGCCGTGCCGCCTCCACTGCCTGTGTCCGGCGTGTTTTGGTGAAGGTCTGGTTTTTCTCGGGCCCTCCCACCCTCCCCTGGGGTGTTGTCTTGCCCCCGTCTGGAATCCGGTGCTTTGGGGGGGGTACTGTGACGGTGAGGTGACGAACTTCACCGCCATGTCCCGCATTCCATCTTACCAACAGTCATGAACTCATCCCGGTCCCATTCATTTGTCTTGTCTTGTCGATCATTGTTCACACCAGGTCCCAATCCATTAGTATGTTTAAATGTTTCTCCTCTGCTCCCCTCAGGTGTTAGTCATTGTTCCGTGTCACTGTGTTGTCTGCAGTCAGTGGTGAGTGTTGTCTATGTATTCGCTTTCGTTTAGTAGTTTTGCCTTGGTACTCTCTGTTTTCGGTTCTGCTGTTTTGTGTTTATTAATTAAAGAGAACCCAGACTACTACCCCTGCCTGCTCCTGGTCCGTCCTTTCACCCCACAACGTCACGTAGTGACACACTACCTGTTATTGAACAACTAGTGTTATTTTATCTCAGTATCATATTGATACACAGTTCCAATGCACTAATAACAGCTTTGAAATAGCATATATATATATATATAAATCAGATGAACATGTTTGCATGATGTCTAACTCCCTTGGTTATTTACTTTCAGTTAAAAGTCGCAGTATATAAAGATATATTCTGCTTTTAAAGCCTCAACCCTCTCCGTCCAAATATCAGTGTCTTTAACTTACATTCCATTACATACCACTCCTTGGCATTCTCAAGTCTTTGGCACATGACATGAAGTACAGGGAGTGGAATGTCAATTAAAGAGTAGGGTATTCAAGCAAACCATCCACTCTGGTTTTCTTCTGGGACAGACGATAACCAAAAATCTACAATATGTACACTGCAACAAACACCTATTGTTTGACAATGCAGTCCGCAGTTGAATATTTCTCTAAATGTAATAACTTTAACAATGGATTTTTATGAATGTTGGGCAATTGCTCCCATCACCCCGATATCAAATGAAATATTCCTAATTCTACAAAACAATTCCCAGGATACCCAGTACACTTTGACATAACCCCCCCATATGCAACATTTCTGACTTAACTGCACCGAAGGGCATCATTACATTTCCTGTTACAGTGGTCCCTCAATTCTCTCAACTGAACAGTTAGTGTGTAAAACTTGATATTTTGATATAATAACCAATCCTGCACCTGATCCCAGAAACAAGCCAACAATGGAGAGTACCAGAAGAGAGGATCTTATGAATCCTCATATTAGAGTCTGCCCAGCCCACACTGTTCAATACCCATATAATAATTATTGTTTTATCAGCAGAACTCTATATAACAGCTTAAATTCAAAAGGTGTATGGATGTGCCCGCTGTCTTATTCATCCTTTCATAGAACCGATGCCATGGTGTCAATGAACTGTGTTGAATTTTATGTTGCATAGCTGTCAAACCTTTTAAATATAATAGAAATAGACACATTTGACAAATTGTACTCTGTGTATAAAACTATTGAGTTCCATCCCTGGTCTTTGATTAATAGCAAACCTACTAATGAATTATTCAATTAGTATGAGTAATTGTCTCATTCAGTTTCTGTGTCATGTTAAAAACACAATGAGAAATGGTTGTAAGTAGATACAAAGCATTATTCAGGCAAATGGAAGGGTAAATACTCAAAATGAAACATTTAAATGGTCAGGGCATAAAACTGACTAAGTAGGTCTGTCCATACCAAGTACAATTTAGAGCACAGAAAGTACTAAACAGAGCCAGTTTCATCTAGTTTTAAAGGTGTTAGTTATCTTCTGAGATTCTGGTCTTGACTAGATTACCATTTGTGTTGCACATTCTGTGGTCCCCTACAGAATACATTTTTTTTTGGTCAAATAAGATTTGAAAATGTTTGGCTGTTTTAACTGCATGACATTTAGAAGATGTCCTTTTTAAGTTAAGACAAAGTGATTAATAAGAAGCATAACTATCATAAAGGAAATTATATTCAAATTCACTTTTGCTGTTATACTATTTTAATTGATGACAATATATTTACATATATGGTGGTTGACAACTTAGATGTTTATCTCAACATAAAATACAAACAAACTATATGTAGACAACTTTTGCACTGGGGAACAATGGGAAAAGGGTTGCTAAATTGTTTGCAAAACTGAAAACATCCAACAGGTATTTTGGTCCAAGCCTGCAACCTTTCTCTTTTGTTTTTACAATATAAAGGTTCAACCTCAATTAATGACACATTTTATAAATTGGTCTTATTTACAAATACATTAGCTACGATTTATAAAATTAGAAAATACATGGAAAATTACTTGACAAAGTAATTGAGTCTATTATACCAACATTTCACATGGATACACTGAGCAGGCTAGATCCTGTGGAGAGCAGAAAAAAACTGTCAAAAGACCCTCACAAATGCCAGTCAGTACTGTTCAATCACTTATTAAGAAGTGGAAAATTCAGGGATCTCTTGATATCAAGCAAAGGTCAGGTTGTCAAAGAAAAGAAAACTTTCACCCCAAACTGCAAGGACAATTGTTCAAGATACAAAGAAAAACGCCCAGGTAACCTCAGGAGAAAAACAGGCTACTCTGGAAAATGATGCTGTGGTTGATTCAAGCAGCACCATATGATATTACTAAAACAAAAACAAGCTGCAAAGTTGAGTTGCCAGAAAGAAGCCTTTACTGTGCCAATGCCACAAAAAAGTTTTAATGTGGTTATAATATGCCCGACAACACTTGTGCCCGACAGGCCTCACAGCTTCTGGCACACTGTAATAGAGCTTATGGTCACAACCATGAGTGTTATGTTTGGAGAGGGGTCAACAAGGCCTGTAGCGAACAGAATACCATCCTCATTGTGAAGCATGGTGGTGGCTCACTGATGGGGTGTGTGAGCTCTAAAGGCACAGGCAATCTTGTGAACATTGATGGCAAGATGACTGTTATCAGAAAATACTAGTAGATAATTTGCATTCTTCTGCACAGATGCTGCGAATGGGACGCTCTTGGACTTTCCAGCACGACAATGACCCTAAGCACAAGGCCAAGTGGACCTTCCAGTAGTTACAGCAGAAAAGGTGAAGGTTCTGGAGTAGTCATCACAGTCTCCTGACCATAATATAATTCTGGAGACATCATAAACGTGCGGTTCATGCAAGAAGACCAAAGACTTTGCATTATCTGGAGGCTTTTTGTCAAAACAAATGGGCAGCTTTACCACCTTCAAGAATTTGGGGCCTCATAGACAACTATTACAAAAAACTGAACACTGTCATTGATGCTAAAGGGGGCAATACACAGTATTAAAGACTAAGGGTTTGCAGACTTTTGAACAGGGGTCAGTTCATTTTTTATCTGTTTATATTATGATTGAACCATTCTGTTATGACCTACAGTTAAATGTGAGACCCATAATAAATAAAAGACACGTGTTTTGCCTGTTCACTCATGTTTTCTTCACAAATGGTACATATATTACCAATTCTCCAAGTGTATGCAAAATTTTGAGCACAATTGTATCTATTCTTATGGGAATTTACAATCAACACAAAATGTCAGTCTCCTAAAGAGGTCCGTCAACAAGATTCCTTGGCCCCTGACAAGACATATGCCTGAAACCCCTCCCTTATAGATGACATTGATATTTTCACGATCACTGGGCCATTCCAAGCCAGAGCCACGTGAATCATAGCCACCTTCCTTCTCTGCCCCTAAATCAAATCGAATCAATCAAATGTATTTTATAAACCCCTTTTTACATCAGCAGTTGTCACAAAGTGCTTTCACAAAACACCCGGCCTTAAACCCCTGGGAGCAAACAACAGTAGCAATGAAATTCAGTGGCTAGGAAAAACTCCCTAAGAGAGACGAAAATTAGGAAGAAACCTAGAGAGGGACCAGGTTCCGAGGGGTGACCAGTCCTCTTCTGGCTGTGCCGGGTGAACATATTAAGAAACCTAATTTTAATAGTTTGATGCATGTGGGCTAAGCCCAGAGTCTATTTAAACCTAGTCCAGCAGAGTGGCAGCTGAAATTGTCAGGTATTGTCTTGATCTGCAACACAACCAGGAGGACTTTGGACAGGGACCACAACGAGTCAAGCCTGGTACTCCGCAGGTGTGGGTTAAGACCTCATGTCCTCCTAACTTTAAAATGACAGAAAACGGAATATTTAGGCCTTACTCACCCCGGCATAAATATATGTCAGCGTAAGACGTTGGGGCTGAGACAGGGGGGTCCAGTGACACTGTGGCCCTATCCGGAGGGAGGGCATCCCAGTGGCGATGAGAGCCCACCTGGCAAGGCAGCAAGGGTGGACAGTATCAGGCCTTTCTGGTCACCTTCACGCCCCTGGGCCAGACTACACTTAACCATAGACCAGGCTGTAGAGATGAGTCTTTAGTAAACGCTTGCAGGTTTGCACTGCATCTGCATTTCTAATTTTAACTGGCAAATCATTCCAAAGTAGTGGAGCTCTATGAGAGAAATAAACATTTCTGAACATATCATGACAGTCTTACGGGTTTGTAGCCCAGTTTACCTGAGGCTATTATTTTCAGATACATGTAGTTAAATTTTCATAACCCAAAGAATCTCAAAACAAACTCAATGTGGAGTTATACTTTCAGTATCATTTTGCAGTAGCGTCCTTGTGTTGTTTAGCTTGCTCATGAATAACAGTATTGCTTGAAATTACACTTCTGGTCTGTTCACCAAGAGCATAACTAGCCATATAAAAATGAATAGGGCATGTGATGGAGGTTCTATTAGAAACCAAACAAAGGAATCATTCAGAGTCAATGGGAAGGAAAATACTAATGCAGTATTGCAATGCAGTAAGATTTTTGGACCTTTTTGACTCCCTCGCCGCAGTTACAGCTGTACCGCTTTGGTGCCCACTGCCCCACTTGGGAGCGGAACTGTGTACAGACATTAGGATTTTATTTCAGATATGTAGGGAAGGTATAATCAAATCAACTTTATAATGACAAGAAAGAACACCCGGCGGCAAGAGTTATCTCGATCGCTCGCTCGCTGGAATTATAGGCCATTTTCCCCAATAAACCCTTGATACTGATACAACAAAACGTGTCGTAAATAACTGCATAATGACCGAGACAAAAAATTATGTGGAATTTGGTTGCCTACCCACGTGCCCACCCTACAATCACCACTAGCTAAATATATTTGATTGCCCAGTCCGCAGCAAGATGTCGAATACGCTAGTGGAGAGCGACACGGGATGAAACAGGAATGAAGAAAACAATGGCATGTTTAAAACATTGGTGGAACGATAGCTGTCAGAGCCTATTTCTATGCTATTTTCATTTACATGTAAGTAAATAATTTACAAGACTGGTGCTACCTCCGAAAAAAATGTGCATTCTGAGAATAAGCCCCGTTCCGTTGAAGCGTTAGCACTTGCATGACTTTCGCACTGACAAATGAGACCTGTGAGTACCAAGCTCAGTTCATATGAACATCTCAGCTACACATGGTAACGCACAAGCCACGAATCTGCGATCAAGCAGGGCACTTTCTGCCATGTGTCCGGGGACTTTCCCCTAGGCGATAATGGAGAAACCGCGTTCTCTGCTAGTAGCCTAGTGAACAAGCCTTCCGAATGCCCGGATGTTCATGTTTGCGTATGTCTTATGTACGTGACTGGACACATATAATTTTAACTAATGGTCTGACATTACAAAATAGTTGTTTGTACAGTCACAGTTTCAGCTTTTGTTAATGATTTTGCAAATACGTAGTTAAAAAAAAAGAAATTAAGCTGTTAATACTAAAATATAATTAGAAAATATGAGAAAATATCTAAAAGCATCATGGGTAATCGGCAGCCAGTATTTTTTTTGAGTAACATACAGTACTTCAGTACCTAGGAGACGACAAATACGGGTAGTATGGCTGGTGGAAATGTCATTGAAGTGTATTTAGATTTATTGTCACAACCATGCAGGGCAATACATATATTTCTGAACTGTAATAGAATTCCGCACAATATGAAAACAGTTGCGCTACGAAAAGGTGAGTTTGCAGCTTTTTTGATAACATTTACTGTAACTCGTTAACTTTGCTACTATGTAGCAATCTAGCTGCCATTGTTACTATGTGCAGCCATATTATCGGTTTGACATATAACTGGATGTTTGATTTATTAGACAGACTGGGTGATACAATTGTTTAAAAACAAAACATATACGCTCTAATACGTCTTGCACTGCGACACGTGTTGTAACTTTGAACTTTGTCCTATGGATTTGTATTGACTGTTGTCCCCATTGTATGAAACACATTTATTAAATTCTGACAAGGCTGCAGTGGTTTACATTTTTTATTAAACCCATGTTAACAATAAACATGTTTTAAAATAGAGTTTCAAGCTCAATTTATATCATCCTAACCCTAAGTTTATGTATATACGTGTTTGAATAGGGGAAAATAAGACACCAGAGTTTACAAAACTCAACCCAATGCAGAAGGTTCCTGTGATGGTCGACAATAACTTTGTTTTGACTGAGAGGTGAGAGTTGATTTTCAGTAAGATCATTGTTGAAATGTTTAAACATTGAAAGTAACAGGAAAATCCCATTATTTTGGCTTGTTACAGTGATGCCATATTGAAGTACCTTGCCAACAAATACAATGTTCCCGGCAACTGGTATCCATGCCATCCAGAAAGGAGGGCGAGAGTGGATGAGTACACAGCTTGGCACCATACTAACATACGGCCACATGCAGCCAGGGTGTTTTGGATGGAGGTGAGGCTTGCTTATGTAACACTGCTAGCAGATGACTGGTGAAATGTAACCTCTTTTCACTGCCACCAATATTTTGCAGAGTATTGCAGTTATATAATATACATTATTGTTGTTAAGTCTTAGACATCTGAAAGTCTAACTAAAGCCATTTATTTAGTGTTTTTTTGTAAACATTTATATGTTAGCACCACGGCATTATGTTAAACATAAAAATATAATACCCAAATAAATTGCTTTAGTTTGAATTACAGATGCATACTACTTTTCCACACTTCTGTACTTTTACTTCTATTGAGCATGTTATATGTATCGTTTGTGTTGGCAAAAACTGTTGCTTTTTCTTAGGTATTACTGCCGCGTATGACAGGGCAACCCACAGACACCCTGAAGTTGGAGAGGGCTTTGACAGACCTCTGTGACACTCTGGATAAGTTGGAGAACATGTTCCTCAAGAGGCAGCCCTTCCTCTGTGGAGATGACATCAGCCTGGCTGACCTGTTGGCAGTGTGTGAAGTCATGCAGGTAAGGAGCAGTGAACCAACTAGTCTGCCAGTCATGCCACTGGGTTAAACAGCAACCTCTTCTGAGAATAGGGTCCTACAATGCAGTGAAGTAGTACTGCCAAGTGTCAGGCTGTGTGGTTTCACTCTAGTCGATTTGTTACGTGTATATATATATATATATATATATACCAATTGCTACTCTATTTACATAATTACCTGATTCAGCCTACTGAATACATTGCCTGTTTCTCCTCAGCCTCTAGGTGGCGGTAGAGACATCCTAAAGGATCGGCCCAACTTGCTGAGATGGAGAAGTCGGATCCAGTCGGCACTGGGAGACTCTTTTGACAAAGCGCACACAGTGCTGTACAGACTGCAGGACAGGGCCAAAGCCAAGCTATGAAGTTGGAAATATGGTTTCATGTACAATTCAAGACTAGTACTTAGAGATTGAAATACTTTAGGTTCATGATCAACAGGGGAGTGATTGGTGATGCAAAACTGGTAGCCAGGTTGCTATGGTATTATTAACCAGCACATTGATCTGGAATCAAGTTGGGGAATGCTCCATACAGTAAAATTAAATTTTACAAATAATTTAAAACTACAACCACAGTGTAAAAGTTTGTTTATTCAACATTAGCTGTACAAAATTATTTACATATGTAGTAGACAAGCACATCAGTTAAAACAATAGTAATTACATATCAAGTTTGCAACCTCTTGAGCAGGGACAATATAGGGTATGGTTGTGTAACATTACACAGTAATGTGATTGTTCAAGAGATTACTCAAAAACCAGGTGTTTTAATCAGCATGAACTTTTCACTTCCATAATCTGTTTAAAGGAAAAGTTCCAGATTTTGGCTATTGAGACCTATGTATAGTTGCACCATTGAGATGGAAAGCAGGGCACCACTTACGCACTTTGCATGCTAAAGTTGTCATTTTCCCCCTCTTGGTGTCCCTGAGTAAGGAAGTTCACACTAATTGCTCCTGGGTCATTGCTGTAAATAAGAATGTTTATTTAACATTCTCAACTGTTAAAAACAGTAAACAAATGAGTTCTGTATTCCCCAATCCCTCCCAAAGATCTTGGTGGAGTTCTGATCACATGACCAGCAAGGTCATCAGGAGGGATAAGTCGAAGTTTCCACCCATGTTGTTTACATTTAAATGGCAGATGCCTTTAATGGCAAGAAGCACATTTCCTCAGTTATTTCCTCTACATACCTGAGTTCCGGAGTACAAAGAACATTTTTAATGAATTTGTAAGTCTTTAGGTACAGCTAACATACTCACTTTTACCATACACTTCTAGTTGTTATGCTAATGTTGGTTTAGAAAAACTAAATAGCAACTTGCTTAAAATGTATGCAAATACATAAAAATTGTATTTACAAGTTAATCTCAAGATTGAGATAAAGGGCCTTGTTGCCAAAAAACCCAAACATCCCTTTAAGATCTTATCAGCAGGCATGTAAAAGTACCAATGAAATAGAAGGTACTGTAGTGGTAGATGTGTTGTAGGCCTATTTGGAGAACTGATGGGATGGCTCATGATGCCTCTTTGGATGTGCCTGGCCTCTTCGATGGCGGCTGCTCATCGTCGTCGTCTTCTCGTGACCTTTTGGCATCTCCAGAAACTTTAGGGTACATGATGCTTTCAGCAGTCTTCCTCATGGTGTCATCCTGAGGTAGCGATGAATGAGATTAGATATTAGACTCACTGTTGCCACTTCGCTACAAACACATTGGCTAACCCATACTCAACAAACCCACTCCTTATGAATTAATCACGTTTGCTTTGATGGCACAAAGCAGTGAGAGCAGACAACCTCTTACCATTAGCCAAGGATGCTGCAAGGCCTCCTCAATAGTGAGGCGGGCCTTGGGGTCAACAAGGAGGAGCCTCTTCACTACATCTTTGGCTAGACGTGAATGGAGAAGTTACATTTTCAGATATGAGTAATTAATAGGACTGCAGTGATCTTACATTTGTATCTGAACCCAAGACAAAAATAATCTATTTCAAATGTGTGTTCTGTACTATCGAGGAAACAATTTCTTTTTTTATTTGCTAATATCCATTCTTACCATCATCAGAGATGCCGTCCCATTTTGATGGAATAAATGTATAAATTCCTTGGATGATCTGATCCCTGACTGATAAACCGGTTCGTGCATTGGGGTGGAATGGAGGGTAGCCAGACAAGCTGAGGGGGAGAAGGGTGGTACACATAATTTATACATGCAGAAACACAATAAATAAATCAATCAAAAAACAGAACAACTTTGTGTGCTGTTGAAAAAGTTACCTTGGCCCAAGCTCTTCACAAATTGATTTAAATAATTGCATTACAAAGCACACTGGTAAGCCCGGAACCTTGATGGGTGAAACATATTTTTCATTAACACCCCTGCTATAGACCCTTTTCAATGTTCACAAACATTGCTTCAGGAGGGCAATGTTGCATAAATACCACCAAGCTACCAAGGTCACTGCCGGTTAAAGACGCATTGAGACAGTGAAAGAATGTTTTAGTTTTTCACAGTTTTGGGGAATCTTTCAGCTCTCCATTCACACTACTACTCCTTTAACCTCACTTCAAATCATGGGGTCAGCTTAACAGACCCATGTGTACAGGCATCCTGTTAATGTATGGATGACACGCAGAATTATGGAATGTCTTTTGGGTCTTTGCATGTTAATGAAAATAAGCTTATTGACCTCAACACTAGAATGACTTCATGTCTCAATGATTTGACATGAACATACTATTCACTGTATGCTGTCAAGCTGAGAAAGATGGTCCGAAAAAAGCCAACTAGCTGAAAGAAGAATGCAGTGTTCTCCCCCCAAAACACAAATTAATAAAATAATGTGTTTCTGTTAAATAACTAGCGAGGTGTCATGTCATCATTTCAACAATCTGAAGCGGTTTCTGTAAATGACGGTCATGTTTGGACACGGTCAATTTAAGATTAGCTGTGCGGTGTTTCGACCTTCGGGCAACGGGCTCAGTATAGGTGGCCAGCCTTATTTCACTAAAACAACCGATAACAAAGGCTATTTCAAAAAACACGTGTTCCTGGTCATTATTTCGGTCATTATTTATCAGGCTGGTTGCATTGTTCCCAAGGTGCACGCATCCCCACCTGACTGGAACGCCTTCTACTACTACCGCCACCAGCACAGTGAGGGGATGCAGCCCTGGGGTTTTTAAAATGCTGAAATCCAGAGCAATGTGCCCTACCACACAAACAGGACAACCCCTAAACTCCAGGCATCTACAGCCCTGCTGTAGCCCACGGTGACGGCATCAGTGAAAACCTCAGGCGCCAGGTATGTAGGTGTTCCACAAAGGGTCCTCATTAGGGAAGACTCCTCCAAAATCTTGGACTGATTGAAATCTGTGATCTGTCACAAAAAGAGGCAGAAAGAGAAGCCAGTAACTCTGACTTCAGAGACCGTAAAAAAAATGTAACCGAGCTTTATTTTTGATTTTTTTCTCCTACAGATCTATAGGTCTGGTTTATACGTTTCCAGTAGATAAAATAATTTACCCTCATATACATACATTAGGACTTGAAAATCCTTACCTTAATGACACAGACATCATCGTGAGACGAAAGCAACACATTTTCAGGTTTAAGGTCCCTGTGGATGATGCCATTGTTGTGAAGGTACTAGGGAATATAATGTGAGATAATCAATCATACATAAGGAAGCAACTCTGCACATACTCAAGTGACAGTAAATTGCAATTATAAAAAAAGTGTACTTAGGTATGTCTTCACTTTTTGGGTATATTTAATACCAGTTACCATGAATATAGCGTTTTAAAAAATATTGAAATTCAATCAGCCCACCTCTACTGCTTTTAACATCTGGTAAAAATACAGCTTGGCAATTGGCTCCTCAATCTGATGCTTGCTTTTGACTCTGTCAAAGAGTTCTCCTCCTTCCATGCTGAAACACATACTGTCAGTTTAAACGGAATACAACAAATGGTGGGAAACAGTGTAAGAATTCAACATGTTCAGACGGTTATACAAAAGAATACATGCAACGTATGAAAATGACAATGTTTTTTTTTCACTAATAAGAGTGTATTAATGAAATGAAACTCACAGCTCTAAAACAATGTAGTAGGAGTCATCTGTTTGGAAGAAATCTTCTGTTTTGATCAGACATGGCTGTAAAAGACAAGATGTTCCTGATATGAGGTCTTGGTATAAAAAACGAAGTTTGTTGCTTTGTATAGTATACAATAACAAAAAAACTGCCATAATAGGTTCCATGGCAGCCTTTGAATGCCTCTAACATTGGCAATTAGGAATAACTACTTACATGGTCAATCTTTTGGAGGATCTTGATCTCACGTTCTGCGTTACGCGTGGCAGTCTATTATTGCAAAACGAAGAGGGTTACTTTTATAGCAGTATGGTCCAACTAGAATGTTTTTTTTAAAAGACTTACGCCAATAGATGCTGGGAAATCCTTCTTGTTAATTGTCTTCACCGCCACCTTTTTGCAAGTTTCCCTCTCAAAGGCCAGCTTAACTTCCCCACACACGCCACTGGTATAACAAATAAAAATTAGCCACATCTACATTGATCATATTAGACTGTCCAACTATATGAGCAATTACCCAACAACTAAATTACTCCAAAAAAAAAGCGAACTAATTCGATTAAAACACTCACGCGCCGATCTTTCTGGTGATCAGGTATTTATCACTGAACTCTTTGGGGAGGTTGGACTGTTCATCCACCATGAGATCAATGAACACAAACACTAATGAAGGGAGAAGCTATTAGTCTCACTGATTGTTCATGTTGAATATAACACCACCACCAATAAGTAAATAATATAATATTGTTGAGGTACATTGTGTCATCCTGGATATGGCCTCCCCGGTTGAGATGTGAACATCAATGAACTAAGCATAAATTCTTAAAAATAAACCTCTAACAAGTTTACCTTTGTGATGTTCCTCTGCAAGGGATAACACTGCATTGTTTGCTAGTGGTAACGTTTTTCCTTTCCCAATAATTTTACCGTCAACAAACGTGCCATTGCCACTGTTGTCAAATACATAGACATTATTCTGCTCCTGCAACGTAAAGATCTGACTGTCATTACAGAACTTGCAAACGTACAAATAAATAAAATAATAACTTGTGTCAAGTGAACAGACATACCCTAAATATCCGGAAATGTTTTTTGCTGTATGTCGCAAATCTGGGTGATTTCTTCAGTATGGGGTCATCAAAACAATGATTACATTTACTGTCCCGGCCAAACCAAGCATCATCCTCAATGCAGTCTAATAACAAGGAAACAAAACACTGTCACTTTAATAGAACCTAAGAAGAGAATACACATATAGTAGATCATATAAAAAGATCCCACATAATGAAAACTTCAGACTCACGCAGTGCCTTTGGAAAGCATTAAGACCCCTTCTTTTTCTACACATCTTGTTATGTAGTTCATTTATAATTGATTCAATTACTTTTTTTTAGAATTTTCTGCTGGGCCACTCAGGGACATTAAAAGACTGCAGTCTTGGCTTTGTGCTTCAGGTTAGCCTAATCTGAGGTCCTGTGTGCTCAGAATCAGGTTCTTCTGGTCTCCTAGTCTCTGACATTGAAACGCATTTTCATATCATCATGCTCCCACCATCATACATATCTGTAGGGATGGTATTAGCCTGGTGATATACGGTGCCTTGTATTTGCCAGTCATGGGACTTGGTATTTAGGTTCTTATTTGACCACAGTCCTTCAAGACTTTTCTCAGAAGCAACTTCTGTCTAGCCACTCTACCAGATAGGTCTGATTGATAGATGGTTGTCCTTATGGCAGGTTCTCCCATCTCTGCATTGAAACTCTGAAGTTCTCTCAGAAGGGCCCATTTGTTCTTTGTCACCTCTCTGATCACAGCCCACTGTGCTTTAGAATCATTCACTTTTCACGTTCCCCAGATCAATGCCATAATTAACATAATTCTCCCCAGATCAATAACATAATTCTTTCTTGGAGGTCTACAGAGTCCCTAGGACTTCATGGCTTGGTTTTTGTTCTGATAAGTACTTTGATATTATATCAATGGCAAACTGTGACTATTGGAGCTAGGCCCACAGTTGCGGAAAATTATCTGAACTCATAAATATAGACAGAGTTGGGGAGTAACAGAGTAATACATCTGTTACATGTAACGATTACAAAACAACATTAACTATAATCTGTTAAATTACCAACTAAAATATAATCGGATTACAGATTATTTTGAAAAAAATTATGATTGCTTCTTGGATTACTTAAATAACACGTGCGCAAAATAATTGACATGTTGCATGTTTGTTTTTTATGTTTTTAAAACATTGTTATTTGAACCCAAATAACAATTGCAACAATTGCAGTTTTGTGATAAAAATGGGCACGCATAACAAGTTAGTGACCGATGAAGCACTACTTGTAAGAAAACAGGCAAATATGTGATAGTTTGGAGGAGACAATTACATTTTATTATAATTAAAATTACTCATCTTCTCGCATACTAACCTGTCATAGTATATAATATGCGCTTTGAGATTCAGCCAGTGTTTCCCTTAATTAGAGCGTCGCCCGCCACTTAAATTGCGACTTTTTCTACCAAGCTGAGCTCAGATTACTATCACACAAGCATCAGAGCAGAGCACATTCGGATTATCAAGTGAATGAGGGAGGTCAGAGAAATGTAACTGGCTGTATCTGTTCAGGCACATTTGTTTTTAACTGTTAGGTAAGTGGCTGTCACATTGATATAAAGGAAGGTGGCCATCGTCTGAGCGACAGCCAAAGATGAGAACTGTCCCATGTGCGAATATTTTCTTAACATTTTGTTATTTCACATTAACCCGATAAAGAGTATACAGTACATCTCATGCAGTCACTGGTATATTAACTGAGTGTTAATTGATGAAACATTTAACAAGGCTACATATTATTTTCCCAAACAGTCCAATTGTCTTCGATTTCTCCATATTTAATTGTTAAGAGAGATTGACTAAGAGTAAGGTACACAGTTTGGAATTTTGTGTGTCTATGTCTCCTTACTTTACTGATGTGACTGATGAGCAACAGTATTTCATGTGGTTGTGAGAATGACCTGTGGCTTGTCCTTGGATGGCTTGGGAGGATAAGTGAGCTCATAGATTAGGGAATCCTTGACTTCAGAGAATACGCTGAGTAGTGGCTTTGGGAGCAAATCTCAGAGGGTTGTAAAAAACATTGATGGAATATTCAAGAAACATCCATCCAGAAATTAGCATAATGGCAGGACCTAATAACATTGTATAACCATACTATATAAAAAGGCATGTCTAAGGTTCGGAAATCGGTTGATCTGCATGGATTAGTTATTCTTCAGATCAGCACAGCTTTATAACGTAAATGAAGTCTACTTTTGAATTCACAAACTCCTGAGTTATTTGAGATTGTTGGCGGGAAAAAACGGGAAAGATTTTCCCCAACACACCACTATAGCTGCAATCAATTACAGACATCCCATAGTTGCAGTAGCTGGTGAAGCAACCTCCCTGAAATGAATTTTAGCAGGTTGGGATGTCTGTGATTAGCATCATGTAGGCAATGTTACAGATTTGGCAGCACCAATAAAACACCCATTTCATATTTTGCCCTCAAAATAAGTCTGTGGCAGAACGTTATATAGGCTACATTCAACAGCAACAGTAAGATTTTCGTATATTGCCTTCAAAATAAAAGTCGGAATTCAAACTCGGAAAGTTGTAAGAACCCGACTAGCCCCGAGTTCATAATCCAAGATGGCAGCACTGAAAGCTGTAGTTATAATGTTCATTTTAGCAATTCTGAACATTTGTGTCTCATAAAATGTGTCATACACACAGTACTATCCAACTGCTGTCTGTGGACATGTTGTTATGGTGTTCGTATGTGAGATATACCGCTTAACGCATTTTTATCAACTGTTGTTGCTAACAACAGCTAACCTGGCTAGTTGTATGGCTGACCGAGCAATCCTCCACCCTGCTCTGCATCCAGCCCATCTTCCACATCAATTTGATCACAGATGCCATCGCGGAAACGCCAAAGAATAGGTGATGTGATGCAGTTTCATCAAGAGGCAGCCAGTCGGTGTCGCCATTAAGAGACACTAACACAACTCAGGTCTGCACAGCAGGGCTGTGAGTCATTGATGTCCAGGTTGTTGGACAAGCTGTGAGCCAAATTAAGTCTTAAAGTTTTTTTTGTATTGGTAATAATATGCTATTGATATATATTATTGTTATATAATAATGTGTGTAATTTGTATATAACTGTTTCCGAGTCTGTTTCCTAATGAATTGTTTGGGATTTTACCTTTATATATAGTCTTTACTTATTTATATACCCAACACTTCACTGTGGGCAATGAATAAATGGTGAGAAGGTTAATTGAGGAAAATACTTTACCAGTACACACAGAATGTACAAACAGTGGCGGCAATCACTTAATTGATAAAATTGTCAGCTGATTTATCCAATGAATTTGTTGAAGGACAAGTTAGTCTACTCATTTTCACTGTCCTGCCTTGGTCAGCCATGTGGGTGTTCCTGATGATTCTGAAGAATGAATGCACATGTGTAGAAAACAGGCTGCCATCACAGTGATCACCACAGCATTAATCTGTGTGTTCTGCACACCACGAAGATGCCACAACTTGCACTTCATCCTTCCAAAGGCATGTTCACCAATCACCCTCCCACAGCTGATCTTAAGAGTTCTGCAGCTGGTCTACTTCAGTAGGACAAATGGGAAGGCCTGTCCAATGTAGACACTATCTCCAACAATGTGTACTCACCCATCTTCTCCTGCCATGTTGTTAAAATGTTGGAGGCCCTGAACATCCTGGCATCATGAACCCAGCAAAAATGTCAATGAATTAGCAGACTAGTATTATAAATAAATTATATAGGAACATTAGAATTATCTTTAACATTACAATATTCGGAAGAGCACTCACCAATCCAAGTTACAGGTCAGGCTACTGGTTACAGGATGACCGATTAAAAAGTGGTCAAACCATCTTCTACACCATGAAATACAATGGAAAAACAAACATACCTTCTGCGTTTCTAGTGTTCTTCCATTACTTTTTTGAGGTGGGCCAAATATCTGTCCTGTAGTTGTCTATATATTCCGAAAGTGCAAGCACAACAAAGGCTTTCTTGGGGGCGTCCATCTTGTTTTCTGATTTTGGAAAAACTCAGGTGTGATGTCATTCTCAGTTCCAAACTTCTGAGGTAACTAGAATGCGACATATGTAGTGTGTATTGTATGCATTTTCATGGCAAAAATATAAATGAAACAAAATTACTTTTTAAATAAGATTTTACAGAAGGTAGAGAATAATAGAAGGTGGAACACATTGAAAAATTGTTAGAGCTTAAGTTAATGTAGAGATCATATATAATATTAAAATAAAATATTTTTATTTTATCATTGTTGTTAAATTGCTTGTGCTTACTAGCTTTGGAGAGGAAATTGTGTACATCTACACTATATTTAGCAATATAGTCATATTGCCTCATTAGTAAGCAACTAGTTAGTTATATTAGGAGTCTGGGAAGCAATTCATGAAAAGTTTTATAGAATGTTTAACAGAATGGAAATACTTAGGTTATCATTAGGGAATGATGTTAAGAAAGTATTGTCAAGTAATGTTAAGAAAGTAAAGTTGACCAGCAAGGGAGACTGGTGTACATGGAAAATGTTTGTGGGATACATTAAAAGCACGATTTCACACTTCAAGCCTTTTGTGTCGTTGATGTCGTTGTGTTGATGCGCACCCCCCCAGGTGGGGAAAAATGTAGGGGAAACACTGGGATGCATCTGAGCTCATGTCTATCTTGGCAATGTGTCTGAGTACTTATTCACTTGATACATCTCATATTTGGATTTTCAATTAAAAACAATCCATTCTTTGATTTCTAATTAGCGCACTTTGTAAAACCTTGTTTTCACTTTCTTATTTTGGTATAGAGTGTGTAGATTTGATGACAAAAAAAATCCAGTCCATACCACCAGTGCAGGCCCTAGTCTTTTGGGGGCCCTAGGCAAAATATTATTTAGGGGCACCCCTCACCCCAAGTGGTCCAGGGTTTACTAGCAGTCTGAGGCCCATCTGGCAGTCATGGACCCTAAGCAGCCGCTTGTCACTTATGCTTATGGCCGGCCCTGCACACCACACCCACATTAGGAAGAAGTGAAGGGATCTGAATACTTTCCGAGCAGGGCACTATACTGTACGTTAAAATGAACAGCAATTGTTTTGTGACAATGTACGAAGCCTCAGAAGTCAATTTTGTTTATTGTTTCGCTTCAGTTGTTTAGAAATCAGCACTTACCATGGGCTCTGAAGCCTCTATGCATGGGCAGCAGACGACCCCAGGGCTGTTGCTCAGGCTCCTCTGGTATGGAACCCAGGTCCTTCACTGGGATGGTGTCCACTGAGCTGAATGTCCCTGACCCAGAGGATGACTGGCTGCTGGAGCCTGGAGCAGAGGAGGAGCTGGAGCCACTCTGGGATTGGGTCTGAGGCTGCGACTGGGTCTGAGGCTGCGACTGGGTCTGAGGCTGCGACTGGGTCTGAGGCTGCGACTGGGTCTGGCTGCCATCAACTGGCTTCTCCTGGGACATGGTCAGTTTTTTTATCCTCAATCTGGGTCAAATAAAGTAAGTTATATAATCATGCAAGGTACAATCACACCTCAAATTTCTAAAATAATATTCAACATATCCATAGCCAAACTCCACCAAATGACTTGTATGGTAGAAACCCACATAGGACATGTTACAATCAATACTTTTTAAATAGATTACATGGCAGAGGTTGACACATTTTTCCTTAGTAAATCAGGTTGATCATTTTCAGGTGAATATTACAAGCATTTAGAAGCCATTTAAAATCCAGCAGCATATTCAGCTGCTCCACCGTTCCTCACAGGACCCCAATCAATTTACATACTGCCACAATAGATCTACGGACAATACCATTGCCCTGACGACACACACTGCCCTCTTCCTCCTGGAAAAAGGCAACACATACGTAAGAATGCTATGCATGGATTACAGGTATGCATTCAACACTATTGTGCCCTCAAAACTTGTTCCTAAGCTCAGGACCCTGGAACTTAACGCCTCCCTTTGCAATTGGATCCTGGACTTCCTGACGGGCAGACCCCAGGTGGTGAGAATGGGCAACCTCACCTCCTCTGTACTGACCCTAAGCAATGGAGCCCCACAGGGCTGCGTACTCTGTCCCCTGTTGTACTCCCTGTTCACACGTCTGCATGGCCACGCACAACTCCAACACCATCCTTAAATTTGCAGACGACCACCATCCTGGGTCTCATCTCCAACAATGATGAGACCGCTTATATAGAGGAAGTAAAGAACCTGGCTACATGGTGCCAGGGCAACCTCTCAATGTCTGCAAGACTAAGGAGATGCCTGTGGACTTCAAAGGGGGGGGTCATGCCCCCATAAACATCACATCAATGGAGCTGAACTGGAGTCTCCAAATTCAAGTTTCTCAGTGTGTTCATCAAAGATGACCTTCCTCACTTGGTCCAGACAAGCAAACTCAGCACTGAAAACTGCCCCAAAACAACTTTACTTCCTGAGGAGACTCAAGACATTTGGCATGTCTATAAAAACGTTCACCAACTTCTACAGGTGCACTATTGAAAGCATCCTCTCGGGCTGCATTACTGCCATATCTATAATATTCAATATTACTACATATTTGCTGCTAGTTTACATAACTCTTTTTACATTGCTGTGTTATATATAATGTTTTTATCTTTTGCTATATATTTTTCTTTATTCCTACTATGTAGATGTCAGGTGCCATGTCACAAGAATTTCATTGTGCAGGATGACGCTGTGTTATTTGCTACACATGATAAATAAACTAGAACATGAAACTACCAAACGTTAGTGAGATGTCTCGCTCTAGGGCACCCCTCTGCTAGGTTTAGTGAGACAAGCAGTATATTACACTTTTGGTCAGTCCCTGGATGGGAAAACAGATGTTTTGGAAGTGGTGTTGGAAGGCACCATTTCCTCAAGTCTAAATAGATTTCAGTGAATGGGAACATTGCTATGTGTATGGTGCAGTCTTTTGCATAGGATGTTAAACTAGTATATTAACTCTTCGTGGTAAATAAAGATCTCACAGCACATATTGTAACCTGACTAAACTTCCAATCATGTGCTCATACCATCATCAAACTGATTGGGACCCACGCCATACCTATGACTGGGTTCATGATACTTTCTTATTTCTACAGTGAAAAAAACATAAACACGTCAGTTAAATGGCTGAAAATGAATGAATGATTAATACATTGCCGTGTCTACTGTAGAGAATACTGTATGTGCAGTCAAAGTCACAGTGAACTCCTGTAACGTTAACCTTCGTGTAATTCATTCAACATTCTCCATCCAGTTAGCTAGATATTTACGACTAGTTAACAAGCTAGTGCAATTTTTTTAATAAAGAAGCCAGGATATATCCTAAGATCCCCCTGACCAAAAATAATATCAATGTCCTAGGTACAGTACACTTATTTCCGCAGTTATCGTGTAGTAGGCTAGCTAACCTTAGCAGGTTAGCAAAATCGCTTGAATAAATATGGTTATTCGGTCGATTAAATATGTGCAAATTAATAGTGCAAATATCTAAATTTTAAGGTCAATTCCCATCTAATAAGCGTGTACACTGACTTACCAAGATTTCTAATTCGTAAGGACACATGGAACATTTGCCGGGACAATCGCAGCTCTAAAGACTCACGGGAAACATTTGATTTTCCTTCTGAGCTACGTCAACTGAAAACGTAGCCAGTGAGAAGTTAAGATAGTCCTAGAAAACAAGACATCCCACTCGAAGACCCGCCCACTGAACTTAATCCAGTCTGAATACCCCCGTTCGGCTCACCCCAGCCTCCTGTCCCAACCACCACAACCACAAAACTGTTGTCCGGTTCAGGTGCACGCATTCTTAAAGGTTGGTGGAAATTAACTGCATAACACCGTCCTTCTACTGGCTTGCCAGGCAGTGCAGTGGTAGGGCGCTGGATGTCCTGAATGTGTTTCAAACTGATGATGTCTTGACCAAAGTGCCCTGCATCTGAAAATCATTGAAGAACACTGTTAACTCTTATGTTGTGGTTGCAAATCATATTTTAAAGAAAGAAACCTTCAAGAATAACCTGATGTTTAGGCTATACCATCTTAAAATTCTTACAGGTTCATCAGCTATATTTACACAAGCATTGTTTGTATAATTTGTTTTAATTAACCCTACAGCACAATTTCTGGGACAGTTCACCCTTCGTTTACACAGTCCTGTGAAAAGGTTGGTGCTACCCTAGGAAAGTTGTCTTTTCTTCTTTTAATCATATTTGGACATGTGAATATTTGAGCCAATCACATTCATTGATATCGATTACCCAATTCCAAAAGTGATAAGCAAAACAATATTTTGAAATAATTTATGCCAATGAAATGCAATTTTGTGCAGAAATAAATGCATGACTCACTTACCTATACCATTAAATAAAATGGCAAAATGTTGGTACACGAAAATAGGTTCAACGGATTAGAAAATTTGTGGAAAAAACCCATTTGAAATACATAATTCCACTGTCTGACAGCTCATCTACAAATAGTGAAAATTCCAGACCAAAACAAATCTGCATAGAGCAACAATCTACATAGAGCTAGAATCAACATGCATCTACATTCAACTTAACAGCTAAACAAAAGATGCTCATAACAGTCTCTAATGAACCCCTGAGTAACATCAGGGGATCTGCAGGTCTCTCTCGCAACCATCAGTGTCAAAGTGAATGAGTCAATAGTCAGAAGGAGACTGAAGAGACTTTGCCTATATGGGAGTTTAGGAATGTTTGTCAAAAGTTGTCAAAAGATTTGTCTAAAGCTGAGCCAAACATATAGCTTGAAACAGGAAAATGATTCATAACACAGAAGCAAAGTTACAAAAGAATGTCTCAGAAATAAATTAAGGGTTATTGAATGGTTGAACCAAAGCCAACATCTCAAACCAAAATCAAAATGCTCTGAGGGGACTTGAAGTGGGCTATGCATGCATGCAGGAAATAACTAATTTAACATAGTTGAATTGAAGATTATATATCAATGTGTCCAAATATAGAAAAATGACGATGCTTAATGGAAAAACTAGTGTCCAGACACTGAGTCTATGTCTGGGATTGTGGGTCTTCCAGCAGGACAAAGCCACCCCGAAAATATCAGAAGCCCTCAGGAATGCATGGGTGGTCTGCTCAGATGGCCAGCAATTCCAGATTTTATGTAATCCCATAGAAAATCTAGGGCGAGAGGTAAAATCAGGAGTTGGGCAAAGGCACTCTTTCAAAAGCTGAAGAGTTGGCCAAAGTTGCCAGTAGAAAAGTGCAGGAAGTAAACTGATTGTTACAAGAATCTTGTTTTGCCATAGCATGTGCTACCAACGAATTAGGTGTCAGTGACATTACATTTTATTTTTATGAAAAAGTATGCATTTTTGTTTCAGTAGGAATAATTCATTCTGCAATTTGGAGACGTCAATAATAATGTGTGGAAACCAAAAGGTTCTTAATTTTCTATTTCGTTTTTGATTTTATGTCGAAATATTTTTTAAGTATAGTGCAGGGGTTAATTATTTTTGGCCGCAATTATCACTAAAAAATATTTGAATTTTATGCTCATTACAGCCAAACCTAAAATAAACCAAACCCGAGAATAAATATACATTTGAAAAAAATCTTGAAATGATATCTTAATGTTTATCTTAATGTTTCACTGGAGAGATGTTTGTACCACGCAGTTTGGAAAGAGGCGGAGCGTTTTAGTGCCAGGAGGCAGCTACTAGATAGTGTTTGATGATGTCTCGATACACACAGATGATTTAAGAATAGCAACTGGAGTGTCATTGTTTTAAATATAAAAACGTGATTATTTAATTTCGTTGATGTAGAATAATTCGTAATAGCTACATTGGCTATTTCTCAAGTTAATAATCAATGCATAGAATAACGATTCGGGTTTCAGCAACGTTAGCTAGCTAGCTTTCTTTGCAAGATAGCTAGCTAGCAACGTTAGCCAGTTAGGATAACAAACAACCATTCATACCGTTAGATTGGCTGGTTAACCACCAATATGGCAAAGCAGAAAACATCTGCAAAAACTCTTATAATCGAAGATGGTAAGTTGTTACAGTACTTCCGACCTTACAGTAATCTATCCAATGGATTTGCAGTCTAAGATAGCAAGCGAAGCTAATTGCTAAATGATCCAGTTGTACTGTAACAAAGTATTCAGATGACATTGATGGTTCCCATCCATAGACGTAGCATGGGCTACTTGATATTAAAGAGTTCTTTTGATTTTATCTGACTTAAGTACAGTTTGAAATCCAACTGCCACTTCTGTTTATTAAACTCCACGGTTACATATTGGATGCTCTTTGGTGATACATATGCAGAAAGGTGATACTATTTGGCTTCTTCTGGTCCAGGGGCCCTTGTTAACACACATCACAGTCCACAGAGGTCATCAAATAAAGAATACAAGGGTGTCCTTTTAGTCGATTCTCTTTTGGTGAAATCATCGTGAAGTACAATATATTCCACATGTTGGAAAATAATATAGCCAATTATCTGTGCTGTTTATTTTAGACAGCTCTTTTCCTCATCCTCATCTGAGGTGCCAATAATTTTAGGGGACTGTATATGATATATATTATTTATAGATCAGTGAAACATTTTGGCACAAGTACATAAATCCCATCAACACAGGCAATATCTCAAGACAGCAGTGACATGATTGTGACTAAATAAAAAATTATTACATTAATTAGCCTAGAGTGGCTGCGCATCATTTGTGGGGAATGGTATGTTAACTGTAGTCTTGTTATTCATTAATATTATTCATTGATATTATCCAGTTCTCTTATGTAATTCATGTGTCAAGAAAAGATGATAAAATCCAAATGCTTATCTCTTTGTTACATGTATTGATGCTTCTCTAATGGCAACCGACCAGTTTGAAAAATGATTTAATCCAAATATGCACCGTTATGTCTTATTTCATAGATGAGGTCCAAGAAGATGGAGACGAGATGAATCCCTTCTCCTTCAAAGAGTTTATCCGCAGCAAAAAAAAGTACCCAGATCTTAAAGACGATCCAGATGAGAGGAATTATTCAACGCGAAAGGTGTTGAACAGTTTAAATAAATTAGTCTTACATTCAGTCCCAGAGATGATTTTTATCAAATGTAAGTCTGTGTATGGATTAGGTGTTAGGTCATTTAAATAATTATCACAGTACATACAAAGCCTGTAAAGATTTTACAAGTTCATTACCTGGATGCTTTTTTGGTGTGTAGATGAACTCATACCACTGCTTCTTTGGTTACAGAAGGCCTATGGGAGTACATTGCTGGGTGAGGGGGAATATACTACCCCTAAGAGCTTTGATCATGACTTCCAGGGTCACTTTTACATCGACCCGACACCATTTCCTCAGTCTTTGGACAACGAGACAGAGGTTGAGTGGGCTGGGAGTTACCAGCCATCAGCCATTGAGGAGGCGCATGAGTTTGGACTGTGTGGCACTACAGCAGCAGAAAGCAGTACATACTCTGGTCAGTCCTCCCTGTGCACAGAGGAAGAGGAGGACACTTCCTCATCTCTGTGGCAGGTGGACAAGGAGTTCTCACCAGAGGCCAGCCAGTCCAAGAGGGCCCCAGTGAACTACGAGGGAGATGATGAGACATCCATAGCTGAGCACTCCTGCAAGACCAAGAAGAGTAGTACTGAGGCGGGCAATAGGGATCAACAGAAGGTTATCCTCTCTCCCACTCGCTCCTCACATCCCTTCACACTAGATATGCCTGGTTGGTCAACGTCCTTCCTTTTGGTCATTTTTGTTTCTTTTTCTTTGAAGCTGAGGGAAGAAAATGCACAGCTCAGGAAGCACATTAAAGATCTGGTGCAGAAGTCTGAAAATGATGATCAAAGGTAGGTGGACAGAAGGTCAGGATGATTATGGTCTTCTGCTTGAGTGTGATGGGTGCCTTCAGTGTGAGGGGTCATGTTATAGCACGCGGGTAATGCTTCAGTTTCAGTCTTCACATTCAGAACCCTCAACTACACTGTTTGCACAATTATTAGGCAAATGGTATTCCTCAAGATTTATTTTATTGTTAAACAATCACGATGCTTTGTGTCACTCCAAAATACCATTGGACCTCAAACCTGAATGTTAAACAAAGGAAAAGTTAGATTTGATCTTTCTCAGAGGAATATATATGCGTGCACAATTGTTAGGGAACAATTGTTGTGCAGAATTATTAGGCGACTAAATTACAAAAATAGTTTCCCCCAACTCACTTGTTTAGTGTACATTTTTAAAGAAAGTGTAACAAATAAGTAACACTAAATAAAAATGTATTTTCTAAAATATTCAGTGACCAATATAGCCACCCTTCTTTTCAATAACTGCCATGAGCCTTCCACCCATTGAGTCTGTCAGTTTCTTGATCTGTTCAAAATCAACTTTCACTGAAGCAGCAACCACAGCCTCCCAAATGCTGCTCAAAGAGCTATTGTCTTCCCTGACTGCAAATCTCACGTTTGAGAAGGGCCAACAAATTCTCAATAGGATTTAAGTCAGATGAGGAAGGGGGCCAGGTCATTTCTCGGGCACCTTTGAGGCCTTTGCTTACTAGCCAACAGTGGTATAATTGGATGCATGTAACGGAGCATTGTCCTGCATAAAGATCATGGCTTTCTTGAATGCTGAGGACTTCCTCCTGTACCACTATTTGCATCTTCCAGAAACCGGCAGTAGGTATGGGAGTTTCAGTCCATCTCTAACCCAAAAAGGTCCAACTACCTCATCCTTAATGATAGCAGCCCATACCAGTATCCCTTTTCCACCTTGCTGGTGCCTGACTCGAAGTGGTGCTGTGTCTATTAGTGATCCAGCCACAGTCCCATCCATCTGGTCTATTAAGAGTCATTCTCATTCCATCTGTCCATAAAACAATTTCTTTGCCAAATCCATACACTTCAATCTGTGAATCTAATTTAGTGGTGGCCTTTTTTCACCCTTCTTGACATTGGCCATGTCTCTGAGCACTTGATAACTTGTATTTCTGGACTCTCCAGGTAGGTTGCAGTTCTAGAATATGGTGGTGCTGGAGGATTCTGGGTTCCTGGTAGCTTCACATTTTATTCTTCTCAAGTCTTTTGCTGTTAGTTTGCGTCTTTTGTTCTCAATGAATTTTTTGCGCCCCAGTTGACAATTCACAACAAAAAATGTGCTTATCTGGTGGCCACGCACGAATAGTTTAGTTATTTTAAGAGTGTTCCGTCCATCTGAAAGGCATTTTACAAATGTTTACTTTCAGTGTCAGATAAATAATTTTTTGGGTCCATTTTACTTGAGGTCATGAAGCTGCCTAATAATTATGCATACCTTGTTATAAGGTGTAATTCACTTTCACCACACCCTCATTACACAGATACGTATCTCCTGAAAATGATTATATGTTGTGGAGTTGGAAAATGTGCATAGAATTAATGATAAGATCAGAACACTCACTTGTCTAGTAATTGTGCATGCAGTGTAGGTGTGTATGTGTAATGGAACTTAGTGTTTAAACCCTAAAATCATTGTCTCCCCAAATGCCCCGTAGAATTCGACAGCTTACGGATGAGTTGCACAAAAGAAGAGTACAGGAGGAGAGGGAGGCTCAAGCTCTGGAGACCATGGTCCACTCTGTCGAGCAAAACCTGCAGTTAATGACTGTATGCATCTAGTTATGTTCACCACGCATGTGTGTTTAATAGAATAGTATTAAAAAAATAATTAAAGATTCAACAATTTAGATAAGAAAATATTCTGATTAATGTGTTGAGATGTGAAGTGTTATATATGCAATTATTTTGACCTTTTCCCTTGAACAGAAACGAGCAGTTAAAGCTGAACACATTGTATCAAAACTCAAACAGGAGCTTCATCAATTACAGGTTTGACTCTTAGCGGTGTAACTTATGTGGCTGAATGCTCTATTGGAATTTCACTGAGAAATGTAATTCACTCTATATTCCAGGGTCAGGTTGAGGGATACCGGTATGAAAATGAGAGACTTCGAGCAGGAGAGACAGCTGCCCTGAATACAATGAAACATAATGCACAGGTGGCCTCGGAGTATCTTAACAAAGCTGCACTGAATGCAGAGACTTCCATCAAGTAGGTTCTCATTGTGTCATCAGCATACAAGTACTAATAAATTGTTTTAATTAATTAGAAAAAAAAGCACATGCAAGGCGTGTTATATGCTTAGTCTTTTCTTCACAATTAATTTAGAGAGGGCACAAACAAAGAATGTTGTAACTACTTTTTTGTTTCAAAAGGTGACTTCATGATTTAAACATTGTGGTATTTGCTCTGACCAAGTTATCCGTTTGATTTGGTTCATAGGCAGTTACTCACAGGAGCAGAGACTCTTTGTCTAGCATCTCAACTTCTGCAGTCCATTGACAACATATCTGAGATTCACAATGAAGGCTGATGGAGTTTAAGTTTGTTTACGATTTAAGATCTAGGACCATCCAACAAAGACCTGGAAGACTATGTTGGTGGTTCACACAGCAATCAGAGAATGTAACGTTGTGGTGGGTGCAATAATTTGTGACCAATGAACAAATATTGCACATGTTTTTTACTTGTAATACAGTGAGGGGATACATGTATTTGATCCCCTGCTGATTTTGTACCTTTGCCCATTCACAAAGAAATGATCAGTCTATAATTTTAATGGTAGGTTTATTTGAACTAACCCTAACTGTATCATTATTTAAAATGCAAATCAATTTATAAATGTTTTTACATCGGTTTTTCAGGATTTTATTTTGTGATACTCTCTCACTGTTCAAATAAACCTAACATAAAAATTATATATGGATAATTTCTTTGTCAGTGGGGTAACGTACAAAATCCGCAGTTGATCAAATACTTTTCCCCCTCACTGTACATAAAATGTTTAGTTTTGAACAAACTTCAAATGCCATTTGAAAAATGATGAAAACCTGTATTTAATAGAGAAAATATGCCTTATAGATTGTGATTAATAAACATGTGTTGGATGAGAATGTTTGGAAATGTGTGCTAATTTGTGCTAAATATGAATGGAATGGAAGTACTGAGATAAAAATGTATATACTAATACAATTGCTCACAGAAACCTTTTAACAAGTAATACTCTTTTATTACCTTTCAATAAAGTATAACAGCACTGAGCCTTTAATATAAATTGGGCCTATCTGACACCACTGACCGCTCCGCATACCAAATTCTTCCAAGTTGTCAATATCCTTTGTCTGCGGATATGGACTGCCTTGTTGAAATAAAGCCACACATTTTCACTGTCAGGTTACTTAATAATGGTTGACTTATTTTCTAATTGAGTGTGTACTTTGGGGTTTTGTCTTGAAAAATTATCTAGTTTATTGGGTAAAGTTAATAATGTGGTTGAGCCAAGACCAGAGGAAGCCAAGCACTCCCATGACAGAGATGCTTGCCATATTTTACAATAGGTATGGGCTATCCTTTGGTTATTTTGTGTTATTGAACAAAGTTATACACTGGCAGTTTACCGAACAACCTTGGCACTTGGAATGGAATCAGTGCGAAGCAAACCTTGATAAGAATGACCATCCTATAACCCATCACTCTGGAAACGTAGGCTCCTTGCTCGGTGCAAAAAGAGCTTCGGAAGTTGGATGAAAGTAACCACAATGCTTCATTGTAAAGTTTCAAACCTCATACGTTGGACGGATACACCGTTGAGACCTCTTTCCCTCTCTATGGCTGTGACGTTCAACATCAGTAAATTCAACTTATGGCTCTGGCGTTGCATTGTGGGTTTTTCATGTATTTGATGAAGCCAAGCTAAATGTGATTGCTTTAACCATAAAAACACGATTTGAAAGGAAATGTGCGTTAAATCAATATCTAAGTAGTTAATACATTCCAGTATACGAATAATAATAAAAAATATCCGGCTTGTTTGTATGAATTGCATGCTGGGGGATACGCTAATATTCTAGCTTCATCGTGTAGTCTGCAGCGTGTAAAGATCAAGTTATATAGCCAGTCTGCAAGTTAGCATGCGTTACTCTTAAATTGCAAGGTATTTGCTGGACAGCAAATAACTGCTGTTATTTAGTTATTGCCGCATTGTTGCTATATCATTTAAATACTTCTGTTAACGTTTCTACTTGGATGACAGACTTGGTAAGTAGCGTGAGGGATTTTTCAGATCCTCCTCCTGGGCAAGACTACATGCCTTGCTAAGTTATACCATCCTAATTGATGAAGTGGAGCGATTTAACTTCTACATTTTAGGGTTAATGTTGTTTGTTATCTGTAAATATAATCTCTTATTGCGCGTGGGGCACCGTCCCCCTCAGCAACCTAGCTGTCAGCTTCCTGTCAATGTTGTTACTGTACACTCTCTTACCATATATTTTTTTGAAGGTGCCTCATTCAATATGTCCTCTGATGATCTTCTTGCCAAGAGGGAGAAAATCGAACGCCAGATTTTAGCCCTCGAGCGTTCCCTTGGTCCAGAAAGCAACTCAATTGAGCTATCTTCAGACAGCTGTGCTTCTGGTGGGTATCAGAACAGTAGGGTTCAAGTAGGGTTGTCAAGTTGAACGAAAACGGTTGTCTCAACACTTTGTTTTGCATCCCACGTAGCAAGGAATACAATTGTGATGTTGGTTATTAAATTATTGGTACTGTAGGAATATGAAGAAGAGGCATTGCCCCCTGGTCTGTCCCTAGACTGCAATGTAGTTTCGACAATTCCTTGGCTGTTTACATTGTTCCTGAATCAGTATTTTGGTTTTTCACTCTTCTCAGATGATGGATCTGATGATAATGGGTCTCAACCAGAAAATTTGGTAAGACATAGTGACATGAATAGTAACATGTGTTGGGATCATTACTTGTTTCAAGTGAATTGAGAAGTTAACCTGCCCTTTTAGGGTCCTTCAGAGGACTTGGAGGCAGAGCGGCAACGAATACAAAAAGAGATTGAAGACTTGGAGCGCACTCTTGGCCCAGGTATATGTGATACAGAAAATCTGTGTGGCTGTTGCTCTTGTCTGGTGTGCTTTCAGCAGGTTCAGCATTTTTTCCATGGATTTATGTTTACCTGCTAGCATACATTTCTACAGCATGCGTATAACCTCTTAAAATATGTTGAAACAGATGAGGATGACCAAGGAGGTGCAACAGAATCTGTGAGTACTAATCTTTACACTTCCAGCTCTCCTCTTTTGAGATTATCACATGTTGACTCTGCAGAGAGACTCTCATTCAGACTGTAGAAAGTCAAACATCTGAGCATGTGTTGGATTCTTTGTTATGGCCTCTACCCCTGCTCTAGCCCTCGCCTCAGCCCTCGCCTCAGCCCTCGTCCCGCCCTAGCCTCAGCCCTCGTCCCTGCTCTAGCCCTAGCCTCTGCCCTCGTCCCTGCTCTAGCCCTCGCCTCAGCCCTCGTCCCGCCCTAGCCTCAGCCCTCGTCCCTGCTCTAGCCCTAGCCTCTGCCCTCGTCCCTGCTCTAGCCCTAGCCCCTGCCCTCGTCCCTGCTCTAGCCCTAGCCCCTGCCCTCGTCCCTGCTCTAGCCCTAGCCTCTGCCCTC
>JACXGJ010004729.1:0-14926 GCA_016801105.1 Esox niger
ATACAAAACATCAACACACGTCATGAATAAACACTCACACACTACACACACACACACACACACACACACACACAAATGCTTACACACGTACATAGGCGCGTACAATCTGAATCCACTTCACTTCATGTCCTTCATGGATAGGCCAACCAGTGCAAATCGTCACCGTTATGGGTTGGCTTTGACAGATGTACCGTGGCTGTTGTGGTTTGCTCCGCTTTAGAGTCGGCGTTAGTGTGTTGAGGCCCTCGTGGTGAACATGCTGCCTGCTTTTCAGCTCAGAGTTTTGGTACCTGGTGTCTGTGCAGTTGGATGACGTCTGCATTCTGCTGTTTTAAATTGATAGACAACAGCATGATGTTGTTCTGCTAATTGCTTCACAGGCCTTGCATTGTTCTAATGATTCGTGAAATGAGATGGAGCCATTGTGATTGGTGATGTTGTCGACCGTTCCCACTGATTGCTACATACTCATATGAATAAATGGAGGCTGGCTGCTTAGCATGAGAGGCTCACCTTAATAACACAGCGACGGCTTCCCTAAGGAGGTTCATGCAGAAAGCCTGTTGTCTCCGCCAACCACATCGTCTGGGACTGTATCAAGGGTCTCGAAGAAGGAGCGCTTTGACCTCATTCTCTGTGATCGAACAGGAAACAGTTATCTGAATAGTACGAAATCCTCAGTCTTAGCGTAAACGATGCTTTCGAAAGAATGTAGGCTCTCCTCTGGATTCACTCCCCTTGCAGGTTGGGTGTTAGTTTGGCAAAGCTCCCATCAGATACAATCCCTTGGCATAAAGCCGTGGATATGAATGAACACCAACACTTTGTTAGACCAGTTCGAAGTGTTCGTTTTTCCACAGCCAATGTCTGGCAATGGAAACAGACACTAGGTTTCAGGTCCTCAGAGACCTGAAACCTAAAAATCCTTGTTCCCTATATTCGCTATCTCTGAGCCTGACCTAAGTCCTAATCCGGTCCCTGGCCCAGACCCGACTCCACCATGGCGTCTCGGGGGTGAGGTGGGGAAATGAACCAGGGGTAGCATAAGCCAGACTCATTGCCAAAACAAGACTTCATTTGTTTTTTGCCTGTTCCCCGCCCAAACCTTTAACACAAGCAGCATTAAACTAGGAAATCAGTTCAACAGCTTAAGTAACACAATTTCAGTTGCAATTTTCTCTAGTACATGCAGCTGCCATCATCAGGGCCGTAATGCTAAGCCCCCAAGGCTCTGTGTGCATCCTCCAATTTGCGGTGCCATCCAAAAGTAATCAGTTGTGTTGTGTGGACGGTTATTGCCTTACAGCCATTGTAGTATTCAGTATCCACATATAGACACTGAGACCCAGTACTATTAGATCAACGTAAGAAGGGAACTTTGGATGACTCCATCGCACATCCTATAAACGTTTCTCCACAGAAGGCAAGCATACATAAGAATGACAAGCCAAAGCACAGATTACAATGAGCAGCGGATCTTCTCCTTGCTGCGCTGTGATCCCATCTTTCTGAAATGGGGTTTATTTAAGCGCTCTCTCTTTCCGCTGTGTATTTAGAGCACAGAAATGGCTTGCTGTTTCAGGAGAAAGATCACACGCATCCAGCCTGAGGAAAACCAACAGAACTCCTGCCAAGAAAACATTGTTTAACAAACACACAACAGAACATAACAGAACAGGTAAATCCTGGAAAATAAATGGGGATAGAGAGATGATCCATAACCGCCATATTGTTACGCCAAGAGCCATAGGGATATTTTGAGCATCTCTTATTTCTTGAGTCACAGTAGTTTTGAGATTACACTTGACTTTATTGTGAAACGTAATGGTCAGTCTCTAAAGTACTTTACTGTTTCCTTCAAAAACATAATTCATTGTAACTCAGGAAAGAAGGAAGAAAAAGTCCCAAGCCACTATTTTTTATCCAAATTACTGCTTGTAGAAAGTTATTCTCTCTGACAAAATATTCTTAGTTGGATATTTCAATTCAACATCAAATGAATATTGATCAGACAAAGAGTCTTACACAATGTTATTTTCTACTAGACTTAAGGAAGCTTCTGGTTTCTTTTTACTGTGGTGATCTCCTGATGCTATGTTCAAGGTTACATGGAGCGGGTCAGATTGTCCTGCCTTGGTACTTACAATGTTTCTATCTCCAGTTGCATATCCATCACAGTAATAAAATACTCCAAATTGATTTGAAAGAGTACCTCTAATATCCTCTCAACCAATCTATTTTACATTCAACCAACAATCGTCTAGTGTTTTGTGATGAAAACGGAAAACTCTGTCCCGTTAAACCCCTGCAGCATGTGGTAAAGCAATAGAGATAATTGTGGTACACCCTTTGCGAACTTCAAATTATCTCCCGAAATACACTGTGCTCTGCTGATTTCTGATACTATTTTCTGCCTATCCCAGCAGAAGCCCCTGTGTCAGAGGGCTTTTCTGGTCCAAAAGGTGTTTGATTAAACCGTATAGCCTGGACGTCACCTGCCTACAATGTCACTGGCTTAGTCTCCAGCTGTCCTCTATTTCCTACATAGTGCACTACATTGACGGGGTCTCCGGTCAAACGCAGTACGCCAGGTAGGGAATAGGGTGCCATTTAGAATGCAACGACTGTGACCTGTGGCATCTGGCCGAGGCTTTGTTGGTGTGGCTTGCCAGGTTTTTCCACTCTGCGGTGACTCTGTCGTTCCACAACACTGGCCACCCCAACAGCCCCCTGTAGATCTCTGTGGATGTGAAGCCTTTGACAAAAAACACCCTGGCAGAAACTAGTGAGTCATTAGAGTTTTCAGCTTTTGAAACTCCCCTCTAATTCCTGCTGTGTTGTTTCCATCTGAAGGTCACAACCAGGCAGGCTGGTTTCTTTCCTGGATCAGAACTCAAGGCCAGGTGATGCTGTGGCCAATTTACACAATCGCATTTGTCAGGGGTATACGCCTACGATTCTGCACAAAATGTGAATGCGCTTGAGTGTGTGTTTGTGTGTGCGTGTGTGTGTGTATGGGGACATAATTGGACTTTTTCTATAGTCCTTAAATGATGTGGTTAATGTCGAGCACATTCAGCTTTCACTCTCAGCTGGACGACTTTCGCGTGTGTGTGCGCACTTGTGCACGTGTGTACGTGCATGCTTCCTTGTGTGCGCACATGTCCGTCTGTGCGTTTGCGCGCACGTCTGCGTGCGTGTGTGCATCTCTGTAAGGAACATGATGGGCCTGATTTCCCCTTCAGGGCTAGCTGAATCGATTGCAGGGGAAAGTGCTGAAATAGCAGCACAGGATCTCTCTCCGACGCGGCCCAGTGAGTCACTGGAGCTGAAAACATGAACAGGAGTGCTGACTTCTGAAACAAGGCAAACACTCAGAGCGTTACTTGAGAGCAGCAATTTCCAGATCAGCCTCATTCTTGCCTTGCTTTATGCTTGCCTGGCCCGGCTCGGCCACGTATCACGCTGCATTATGTCCACCGTCAGGCTGCCGCAGAGAGAGCACAGATAGCAAAGCCCGGTTACTGAGCTGCCCTACAGCCTGGTCAGGCATGACGCTGCTGGTTAGCGGTTAGCACGGCCCTGTACCTAAGAGGAAGCACTGTGCTCTACGAACAGCCTCTTATCTGATGTGAAAGCATCCAAAGTGGAGCCCAAAGGATTTTCGGGGCAGTGTGTTGTGAAAATCTCAGACGATGTCATTACACAGAATTAAGAGGCTCCCTCTGCTCATAAAGAGCAAACGGTCAAACTGATACGATTTATTGCTAAAAAGGCTTAAGAGGACCTTATCGTTGATATGTTTCGCCATAAGACCGTGTTCGTTTAACAGTGTGAAAAGATCTATGTTTACTGTTCGTACTGGCGAGTTTCTGTACTCAACTTGACATGTGAGAAGAAAGCAGGCAGCAGGAAGCAGGCAGTAGACAGCAGGCAGCAAGTAGGGTGCAAGTCCTCTACTCATGTTCACTGGAAATGGACCGAACCACTGGCGCTGGTGGCAAGAGCCTGACACTGTGCTGCTATATTTAATGAACGGGTTAGGAGAGACAACTCAGGAGGGAGAATAGACTGAGATAGATCCAGAGAGAGGAAGACACCGATAGAGACGCGCACGCGCACACGCGCACGCATACACACACAGAGAGGACAGTGGCTCTGTTGGACTGGTTGCTTCACACTGACTGAATCTGTGCCTGCAGGTTGCATTAGGGCAGACTCATAGGTGTTCTGTTGCATTGACTAGTCATGCACACTCTGGCCTGCCAGTGTACTGTCCACATTAGAGGAAGAAAGGAGGACAGTTTGGCAGACCCTCACCGGCTCACACCGCCATGACATGTATAGCAGTTAGAACCCTAGAGGGCCTGAGGAATGGCCATTGCAAATTGTACTTGTTCAACCACCCAGAGTCTTAAAATACTCAAGCAGCCATGGGAGACCGAAAACACATTGCTGTAGGTCTTTTGTTTTACATTTAAACACGTATTGGATCGGGGGCTTTTATGTAGTGAAATTGAAAGGCATTGGCATGGTTTCTTTCTGTGTATTGTTGTTTTATAGGGGTCAAGTGACATACTGTGTGTTTCATTTCAGTTCTATTTGGATTCCAAAATGGAGGGCTGTGAACACATGAAACTGCAAGAGCTTAGATTGCAAAATCTACTGAACAAAGAGTGGAATCGTTTTAAGATGTTCATACTATGGATGAATTACATATTTCATTTGGAATTTTAGGGCAATGAATTCTGTAGTTTTACAAAAAACTTTCTCTGCAACATTTGATTTGTGCTTTTCTATAGCCCACAGAAACACCTTGAATAACACATCTATACATTGCAAAAGCTACAAGTAAAAAAAAAAGGATTAAAAACTAACAAGCTTTAAATTTTCTGACCTTTGTCTGAAAGATCGAATAACTACCCATATTCAATCACTTTGCCTCTGGGACTTATTTATTGTTATTCTTTAAGCTAGATATTCAAGCCATTTAGAGAAAAGTGGTGAAAGACCAAAATAGTTTTTGCTTAAAGAGCAGCGGGTCAAATTTGAACCCATGCTAGCAGGAGTAAATGTGCACCGACAGTGGTGGCTTGGACCATCATTATTACAGTCAGGTGCTGGGTTACCTCTAGACATTCCTGAAATCTGGTGTGGATTATAGATCAAAACCAACAAGAAGATGTTCATAGTAGTACCTTTTGATGCTGGTTACAGTATTTGGGTTGTAGCTCAATTGGTTTGGATTTGACAAGCTGATTTGTGAGAAGACCTTTACAGGATTGGCACATCAACTCTAGACAACAACTGTGAATGTTGTAGAGTCTGGTTTCTATGGTAGAGTTTAGATACAATGTCAAGGCATTTGGTTTTCACAATCAAATTAATTAGGATTTTCTTGACCAGATCTGCATATAAAAAAATTAAAAAAAACATTTCATTCACGAGTCTCACTGAGCCTGAAGAAACCAGAAACACACAGGAAGCAATTCAATGTGGGAAGATGTCACCGTGTGACACCACGGCATGCCAATCCTGCTTTTAACATGTTCACTTAAAAACTGGAAAGTTCATTAACTCTGGTCTGAATTCTGACAGACAATGGTTAAATTATTTCACCTCCAGCTTAATGTACGCAATAACCCGAATGGCTGAAATGGACACCGGACCCCAAAACCAGCCCTTCATAGAAAAGAGACCCTGCTGTTTTGTGTTTTCCATTGGCAACCTGCTTCCATGGAGCACCTCTAGAATAGTGTGCCATTTTAGGCGGAGACCATAACTGCAGGCTGTAATGGCAGTCAGTTACAATCCATGAACAAGGACCATTTTGACATTCTGACAACCTGACTGTCGGTTCAGCGAAATGCAGCCGGTGTGATGCAAACGTGTCCTGGCCACTAGACGTCTGGTGTTGTGCGCCTAATCTGCAAAACTCAACTCCAGTGGTTTCAACCCAAAGATCTGCTTTGCATTATACCCACTCATTTAGATCAAAGGCAAGTGGATGGCCTCTATTCTCCTCATCATTCATTCCTACTGAATATGGATGATGTTTTAATTCTCCTCCTCGAATGGGAGGGAGAGGTTGAAACAAAAGTGCCCGCTAACCCCTCTCTCGCTCGCACCAGCCGTTAGCTTCAGTGGAAGCCACCTCCTTCAAGGCTCTAGGCAAACCTCCTTCATGCCTCCTTCATGGCTCTATGCAAAGTAGTGCCCAACGCGGGGCGAGTTATGTGGTGCAGTCGTCGCTGGAAAGGTTTTCGTACACAAGCACCAAGCAACAGGCCACGGAGAAGCCTCTGCATAACGTGTCGCGTAACGTCTCGCGATGAACCTGTGCTGTCTGAGTAGCACAATCACAGAACCAGCGGCATTCCACCATTGCGCGAAACACTGCCACACCAGAAACAATGGAAGCAGAGGCCAGGCGTTTAAAACGAGAACGCATAATTAAACAGTGCGCGGAGTTTTGACTGCATAAGCGCAGAAACAAAAGCTCCTTTTAGTGCAAACGTACAAGTGGTTGCTATTAAAAATGCACTGTACTGTGTTGACGCTGCTTGAGAAGTGGAAGCAGCCTCAGCTGTATGTCAGCCAATCTGGGTCAGAGCTAGCCCCCCCCCCCTTCCTCCTCACCTCCCCTGAAACGCATTCTTCCTCTGCCTGAAAATATTTGCCTAGTTACAGCACATGTAGGAGTCAGCCCAGTCGAAAAAGTAACTCAAAACCCAAAGCTTATTGTAAATGATTGATGGCGCAATAAATTATTTCCGTCTTTATCTTCTTGTTTGTTGTGGATGCGTTTTTTTTTCCTGTTCGGCAGCACCACGTGATTTCTGGTGGTTGTGGTTCCAAGCTTATGCTGAGTGAAAGCAAAGGCTATTGTCCTCCTCCCACCCACTCTCAGTGTTGGTCGAGAGTACAGAAACATACAGTACCTCCATGCCAGGAACCTGCGCCAACATGCTGGTTCTGTCCTAGGGTGCTTGATAGCAACTTACTAGGCTTTAGGCCTCTTTGTCTACCCACCGGTGTCTTCCTCAGAGGTATGAGGTGACCGAAAATAATCCCTCCTAGTCAACAGATGATGAACACTTGTCTAGGGCCAACTTGTGGCAAATGTGACACACCGCAAATTTTGTTTACATAATGGTTTTATTCTTATGTCGCTCACTAAGCCATATCAGTTAAGAGATTTTTGATGAACCGTGATTCAGTCTCGCTATCTATGTGTGTAATAATCCTGATCAAATGTTGACAGCACAGGCATATTAGGGTTCCTGACCGCTCAGTTGATTTTGTTTGTCATTCTCAATCAGATATCGTTGTGAAAAAAATGTGCAGAGCTGTAGGATAAAAAAGACATCTCATGGCAACCTTTGTAAAATTGTAAGAAAATGTGATATACAATTTAACATTTTCTCTTTACCTCTATGGCCATGTATCATTGCTTATAATACAGTTACATGTTTTTCCATCAGTAAGATGGTGGGGCCCTAAAATGTATTGCAACAAGTCTGGGCCCACCAAGCAAATCTTCAGTAGGGCCCTCAAAGAGCAATGACCAGCTCTGTATATATATCCCAAATGGCACCCTATTCCTTACAGAGTGCTCTATTTGTGACCATAGACCATAGAGCTCACCTCCCTATCAGTAATATTGTGCCATTTGGGAAGCAGCCAATGTCTGAAGGCAAAGCTTTTCACCAAGTCCACACAAATCAGCCCTAATGCATTCTGAGGGGGCACTACTCAACAGCCATGAAAAAATAAATAACCTTTGCTCGTTGTCTGTCTCTCTGTCTGCGAGCCTGTTGCTACAACTTGTAGCTGGTGATGTGATGTGCTCCTGCCCGCCCACCAGGACTCTTACAGGGCTCCCAGTATCTTAAGTGGGACCTGGTTTGCGTGTGGAGTCGTGTCAAACGGATACATTCAACAAATAGCAGACAAATTCAACAGGCCAAGAGGCTGTTGTCAGCTGTTAGAGCCGGACATGTCGGCCACCGTTTGAATTCTGGTATCACTCGCACAGCTGCTGTTGTTGTACAATCGCCGTCAACAGTAAACAATGGGACGGACATGCATGTCAGCACAGGCCACTGTACCTATCCATCCATAAGGCAGCCAGAGCAGGAGGACGCACAGTGCTCGGTCGTCTCTGTACACGGCCCTAAGTGCTGCTCAGGGGAGTGCCTGGCTGACGGTAAACTGCAGTGACGGCCTGACGGGATGTAGGAAGCAAACGGATCAACCGACGTGTGAGAGAGCCTCACTACAGCTACAGCTGTCTCTTGTGGAGTAATGCGTTTAGCTGATATTTGCGTCTCCCAAACGGCTGCCTTTTTCCTTCACGGCGCACTACATCTGACCATTACCCATAGGGCCGTGGTCAAATTTAGTGCACTGTATAGAACTCCTATACTGCTGCTGTAGAACAATTACCCAGGAGCTCCGGAGAATTTAGCCTGCGTGGGCTATCTCATAAAGCAGTTTATAATGATCCCTGCTAAATTGATGACATCGGGGGCTACCGTAGCGGAAGCAAAATTTATCCAAGTGGGAGTTGCATGGATATTTTCTCCAGAATGTTCCAGGACTGGAGTTGGCGAACAAGCCATTAGATGATATGAAGTAACAAGTGAACATAGGAAGTGCAGCAGCACAAGATGGTTACATCCAAAGACTGGGACCCAACATGAACATATAACTATGAAATGTACCACCCTGTAATCCAACAGAGTTTATGCAGTGTAGAGAGCGTGGACAGGAGCAGAGCGGAGGATAACAAATTGACTAGGTGCTTGCACAGGAGGTCTCTTCTTTCGCATTACTGCAAAAACACACAGAGCCCGTAACAATCGGGCAAAGCTCGAGGAAGAACAGCGATGAGTAAATGAATTCCTCACCACCTGTGTACTGTCACTTGTCTTCAATTCAACAGTTATCCAAATGGATGACGCCACAGTCGTCGCACGTCGCATGGACGTGCAATGGTTCACGTATGCCTACAGTGTGTCGAAGTCTTTGATTGCAGCTGTAACATCAGATCTGTAATGTCTGACAATCCCTGGCTACCATTTTAAAGACCAGGAATTTTTTCCAGTTATAGCCCTTCTAAATCGGACATTGAAATCACTGGTAGCAGCAGTCAACAGTTAATTGATGTCCACACATCCGATTGCAGATTACCTTGAACCAGAACATCAGAAATGACTGTTATCTTGTCCCTCATTCTCAAGTGTCAGCAAGTTCACAGTCAAAAGTGTAATTTGACTTCCCAGGAAATTGTCTATCCATTTTAAGGTCATGGACCTGAATCTAAATGCAGTCAGTCAAGAGAGCAATCAAGTGATAAGGGTTATCTATGAGGAATGTAATGGCTTTTAGCTCCCTCATAGGGCTAGATGGCCTAATTTGACACATGCTACAATAGCTGCTGCCCAACTTAGTATGTGCCAGAAAGCCCTCTCTCAGGAACCGCCAGGAACACTGGTGAAAGGATGATTGTTACAACACAAGGTCGTGTATGACACAATATTTTCCATAGGAGATGGGTGACATCCTTCACTTTGAGGATTGTAATTAATCGATTGGATCAAATGCTTATTTGAAGATATGGGCATTGATATAGTGATATAGTGAACTTCGCTATGGAACGGAAATGACTGACAGACAAGAGCATTTGATAATGTTATTCTTTATTATGAAGTGTGACCAAAATGCCTTATTGTGTTGTGTGCTTACATCAGTTGAATACTGGCTCAAAAATTGCAGGACATTTTCCTCCATCCAGAAATCTCCTGAAATTAGGTTTGTTTGATTCTTTACAGCTGTAAAAAATGTTCAATCCAACGGATTATTTACAAAGCTTCTTGCAATAAATTATGAATTCATTCTTTATTGGAAATACAAAACAGAGGTCAAGCTAATACAACTTATTTTTCTACCTGAATCTATTGGTTCATTGTGCTACTTTTTAGAGGAAATATCTAAAATGAAGTGCTTTATTATATACAAATCTGTGGGGGACGTATGAGGTTAAAGGAAGGCATTTTGTTTATCAAGCAGAGTGCAAATGCAGTGTAAAGTTTTCCCTACTTAATCCATCAAGTCAATATTGTCCCAAATCCTTCCCTATTCCCAAAATAATGCACCCGTTTTGAACGGGGCCCAAGGACTCTACACAGCGAACTGGCCAACATTTGAAGCACACAGGTATGTTACCTTAACATGACCTCTGGGTTCCCCACAGATTTGGACAAATGCTCTGAGATGCTCTGAGCTGAATTTCAGCAGATCAAGCCTATGGTCCTAATACACTACTGTTTAAATGAGAGGCAGGCAGTGCATAACAATTGAGGAAAATAGGATTTTATCGTTTTTTGTTGTTTCACTAACACTACATTGGCATTTTCCCTGATGTTGTCTTTTTTATATGACTATATGTGTACTGGAGTAAAACATACCTGATTTAAAATAACTGCTATACAGTAGGTAATATTTCATAATCATTTTCAAAAATTACATGCATTAAATGATTATTGCTTTATAATTCCTCATGAAGCTTCAAGAGAAATCTTGCCAAAAAATACTATCTATATTTTGGCAAAAATCATAAACTTTGTGATATTGGCATAGATAAATTTTTGCATGCAATTAATTCAAAAGGTAACAGAAGATTAAGAAAATAGTAATCAAAAAGTGACAAATGCTTTGGCCTGTTCACAAAAGAGGTTAGCAAATTCACAAATCAAAGTGCAAAGTATAGGTAGTGGTCTCAAATATCAGTTAAAGAAATCAGACATACTGTATAAACAAATATAAATAAATACATAAATAAATAAATCGCATTTACCTCAATGGAGAGTATGGTCAGTTGCAGCAGTGCATTATTATCCAACATTAAAACGTTTGACTTTTGTTTGGAGCAATCCAGTATTATTATCTTCGTCAAGTTTCAAAATATAGCCTATGATTTCATATTTAGCGCGGTGGAAGGCATACTCTATCCACGTGACTGGAGGAGGAAGTGAGGTTTTTTTAAGTGCATGCGAAGATCATCGTAATTCCTTATGGTTCAAAGACAATTGAGAAAAGTTGTGCTATTATTGTGGTTCCGGTGAAATTTAAGGTGGATTTAGGAGAAGGGTTGGGGAATTAGTCAGCCAAAAAATAGAATGTTTGTTCTGCATTTTTAATGCGGAGGTCATGCCTCGAGATCCGGACTCAGTGGGGAGAAGGCGCCTTTGAAGCACGCGGACTCGTAGTGCTTATTCAGGTAGGATTTAAGAGCGAAGGTCTTGTCGCACCGTTTGCATTTGAAATGCTTGAACGCGGAGTGAGTCTGCATATGTGCGCGCAGGTTAGAGCGGTCTGCGAACGCTTTTCCGCAGTGTGCACATCCAAAGGGCTTCTCGCCCGTGTGTGACCTCATGTGGCCCTGCAGTAGCCACGGTCTGCTGAAGGCTTTGCCACAGATGTCACACTTGTGCTTGAGGTCATGGGTGAGCAGGTGCATGGCCATGGCAGGCATGGAGACGTAGACTTTCCCACAGGTTGGACACTTCTTGGCCATCTTACTGTCCAGGCTCCGGTGGGTTTGCTTATGCCTGCTCAGGTTGGAAGACGTGGCGTAGGTTTTCCCACATTCGTTGCAGGTGTGACGCTGTATGCTGCTGGGACTTGTGATTACTTTCCTCCGAGACCTTCCGTCCGTGATGAAAAACGCATCCACTGTGTATCCCTCACTCACCGCGGTGTCCCCGTTGATGTAGCCGGAGGTGACGTCCGACTGCGGGCTGTCGGGCTGGTCCGAGTCCGGTGTGCCGTAGTCGCTGTGGATGCCATCGTAGATGGGCTCGGGAGAGGGTACTTTAATGGCTCCGTCGCTTTCTCCATCGTAGACAGACGGGCTGATGTAGTCACTAATGTAACCTGGTGTGAAAAGAACAAGATCTTTATTCAATTATTCATTGTCGCGTGGGGATTCTTCAAGTGGAAACAATCTGCTTAATAGGCGCAACAAGCTGCAGTACATCAGCCTGCACTTTCCCACTGGATATCGACTACCGCCCATATTCTCAAGAAAGGCAAATACATTCATTATTTGTCCGGTTAACATTTAGGCGAGTCTAAAACGTTGAAGCATTTCCTAGTTATAATCACCAAGTACGCACACTGAGAACAAAGGCTTAGTCTATAGGCTTCACCTCATTGAGCAGGATACCGGCATGATTACATTTTACCGCCCGTATAAAAAAAATAGTTTACCCATCATGAAATATGATTCAGCCCTATTGAGTTCGATAATGTCTACATAATGTTGTTGTACAATGTTAGGAGTGCGTGTCTAACTGGGTGCAAAAGCACAGCGTGTAAGGTTTAAGGTGTAATGCAATTTCATTTAATGGACGTGCTCGTGCGTAAGTGCAGAAATATCATGCACACTTGTGGGTTGTGGAGAAGTTTTGCATCGGCATCGCAACCATCATTCCCCACGCTCAGAGATAAGGCGCGTAACGCATTTCTGTATGAAAAGGATCGTTAAAAAATGCAGTACCAAAGTGTAGGCAATGTCTTTTGAAAATATAATTGCCCAATGGACTCAGGCAAAAACAAGTCATAGGTGCACCGCAAAAATGTGCCAACGTCCGTTTAAAAAAGCCACGCGTGCTTAATAAGCAAATATAACATCCTAATCAGCATTCCAGATTTTGAACAGTATTTACATTTACCTTTATCGTGAATCCGAAGACTGAGGTCAGTCCTAGATCGTCCATAAGAACTCTCAAGATCACTAGATGAAAAATCATCAAGCTTCACCTTTTTAACCAGGAAAGACCTTGGCATGTTTCTGGTGCTGTACAGAAACAACAACCGTCCAGTTCTGGGTTACTGTCCTCATGCAACGCGAATGTATAGCTGGGTTGAACTGAGCTTTAGATACCTGTCTGCGTGAAGTATCAGACACTCAAACGCTCAGTCACCCTATTGCTTAGGTATCGCTGTTCTTCCTGCAAAGCTGTCTTGCGAAAGGGAGAAATGCAACTTCAGCACTGGATAGCTCCCTCTCAGAGGCTCGCGCAAGACTGAGGACCGAGCGGAAAGCACCCTGCAGCGTGCGCCTTTTTCTCCCGCGTGCCAGTAGAGGAAGGTGCAAAAAAGAGATGCTACTGCACTGTAACGTAGCCTTCAAGTAAAAAAACGGCTGCACTTGTCAGCGTTATTTATAACTTTCCAATTTATTCCAACTTCGATTGGTAGCCTATAGGTGGAGAAAAAAATAATTCCAGTTGTTGGCCCGTCAACACTCCACTTCTTCCCTGTTCTCTTCTTCCCTGTTCTCTGCCTTTACTGTTGCTGCAGCCTCTCTCAGTGTTCTTGGTGTCTGGAGACAGTTGATCAGCTGTCGGGATTTATACGCCACTGCGATCAGGTGGGAGATGGAAATGGAAGTGCTTAATTTAATCCATCAGAAATCTCTGGGGAACAACGTTGGGCTAGAATGATTTATAGATGCTGTTACTTGTCTCACCGTCTCAGTATTTTTTGTAAGGAGCGCACGGCCATGTTCTTCGGAGATAACAATTATTGTTAGGTTTCAGATCTTTCTGTTTCCGCTGAAACTAGGCTGGGTTACGTCGCACCTGCATGCCACGCATGCATTTCATTCGGCACTTTCTGAAGGTGTTGAATATAGTTTTTTCGCCATTAATGCCTTCTGCTGCAATTTTCTGATGACATGGAATTTCTTTGAAGATCTTTAACAGTTCACCGAATTACCATACACTGTATAGCCTACAGGCTTTTGGTCTTTACGAAATCAACTGTTAAACAATTAATAATGCATCTCTTGTCATGCAAATGTGATCATTGTGCAGTCATGGTTAAATTGTCAGTTCCTGGGCTTCTAACTCATAAACCAAAAAGGGAAAAATGGGTTTAACATTAACAAAAACATTTCAACCAATCCAACTGGTTCTTTTAAATGTTATATTCTCCAATAAAGTCAGGTTATATGAGCATATTCTCCATATAGGTAATATACCTACTATATTTAGATAACCAGTAACTGTAGTAAGAAGGATCACTAATGGTAAGAAGGATCCTCCTACTTTGAAAAGAGATCAGCAGTCTTATAGGAACCATGCTATTTTTTGACATCTGGTTTCCCTAATCATAAAGAAACATATGAGCAGTTACCTTGAGACAGGCCCAAGGATTTCCAATTAAAAAGTACATTCACCAGCTGCACTGTAGACATCAATTCCTATAGGCTATTAGGTCCATGTGTAGATTTCATGCTAGACATGATGCTCTTTGAAGCCGACCTTGTTGTACTGTGATTCTACATGGACAATAACATGGCATTTCTAAACTCCTTGGGCCATGTGCAGTTCTGATTCAGATCTATATCGAGGGCTACTATGGTCAACAAGAAGAATGTCCTCTCCTTGTAACTATCATTTCCAAGTGTAATCTATACCAGAACTAGGACACCAGATTAAACTAGTCTTCAAAAGCCACTGGGCAGTGTGAATCTACTGGTGACTTGTGTGCCGAAGCTGATGTTGTTCAGTTCTGGCAGATAAACTCTGGCTCCGTAAGCTCCTATACTCTTCAACATAGTATGGCATTTTTCAAGCTTTGAGGGATTTCTTGTTGACAGATGAATGGTTTGCTTTCATTGACACAGTCAAGTTAGCTACCCTGTCAAGGTGGCAGAAAATAGTGGAGACGAAGGTGTCTGTGAGGGCAGACCTACTGGTGGAGGGAGCTGTTAGGGCAGGCAGGCCTACTGGTGGTGGGAGCTGTGAGGGCAGTCATGCCTATTGGTGGAGGGAGCTGTGAGGGCAGACAGGCCTACTAGCGGAAGGAGCTGTGATTGCAGGCAGGCCTACTGATGGAGGGAGCTGTGAGT
>JACXGJ010004729.1:15026-33228 GCA_016801105.1 Esox niger
GCAGACAGGCCTACTAGTGGAGGGAGCTGTGAGGGCAGACAGGCCTACTAGTGGAGGGATCTGTGAGTGTGAAATGCTCACTCTATAACTGATTTGTAGATAGTGTGTGGGTGTGATCACTAGGAGAATGGCACTAGGAGAGGGGCTAAAAGGAGGGGCAAAATAGCAGGGCTTAACGAGAGGCCAGAAAAGGGGCTAGGAGAGTGCCTTTAAGAGGGGCTAAAAGAAGGGCTAGAAATAGGGCTTACAGAGGGGCTAGGAGTAGGGCTTAAATAAGGTCTAGGAGTAGGGCTTAAAGAGGGTCTAGGAGTAGGGCTTAAAGAGGGTCTAGGAGTAGGGCTTAAAGAGGGTCTAGGAGTAGGGCTTAAAGAGGGTCTAGGAGTAGGGCTTAAAGAGGGTTCTAGGAGTAGGGCTTAAAGAGGGTCTAGGAGTAGGGCTTAAAGAGGGTCTAGGAGTAGGGCTTAAAGAGCGGAAAGGCATGCAGGTTCTTCAGCTGCTGCTTCTGCAGCATATTAGCCTGCAAGCAGACAGAGACTGTCCTGTCAAGAGGGGGGTTAGGTTAGAGGAAAAGAGAAGAGGAAGGGTGAGAAGAGGTATGGGACAAAGGGAGGAGAGAAATGTAGATACAGGCATACAGATCGCCTAGTGGGAGCATTGCACCAATTATCAGACTGGTTTGAATCCCCAAGTCAACAAGGGGAAAAATCAGTTGTTGGGCCAAGAGCAAGACACTTGATCATAAATGCTCCTGTAAGTCGGTCCCAGATAAGTGTCTACTGCATGCCTTCAACAAAACGAGACACAAAAGAAAAGGAGAGGAAGAGAAAACAGAGAAAGAGCATAGGAAAGACTAGAGAGATAAAAGAAAGGAAAGAGTGAAGGAGCGTTTACCTTATCAGTAGTTGTTTTGTAGAAAACATTAATCCTCAAAAAAAATTGAGCATTTTGAGCCATTGGAAATGTATGTTTAATTTAAGCAGTTACAAAGTTTATAGATCAGAATTGTACCTAGCCAATTATTTTTAATCAGTTTAATATGACTTTATTCATTTATCAGCTTGTAGGAAAATAAGTTTAAATCACATGAACTTATCTATATAAAAAATACAGTATATAACTGACATCATATTTCCCAATGACTTAATGACCCGACATCCAATGGAATCCAATGAAATAGCGCACGAAAGACAAGTATGGGGGGGCGAATAGCTTCAACGGATGAAATAGTCAGTTGAAATACTTTTTTTTCTCCTCGCCCCTAACCCCCCGCCCCCCCTTTACGTGAGCAACAGCCGGCATTACTCAAAGATGAAGGAGAACGCTGTGCATTGTCCCTCAGCCTGCTGTCGCAATAACAGCAAATATTGCTGAGCCGTCTTCTCATCAAGTACCTCAGCATATACAGGCAGAAATGCTGGGCTAGGAGAGAAAAATCTACCCACTTTCCCCTCCTTTTTTTCTGATGACTCCAAGTGAAATATAATGCAGACTGCATTAGCAAACTGCTAGATAAAATGTCCCAGATTTGACAAAAGCGGAGTGGGGGGTGTAGGGGTGGACACACTTATGGTGCATGCATGGGGAGATAAAAAACACCACGCAAACACACACACACACACACACACACACACAAACACACACACACACACATAGAGTTCTGTTGAATGTGGTCATTTACAATTGTGATAAGCAAACTGAGTGCGAGGGAAAGCTGCGAGGGCTGGCAAGGGATGCTGGGTAATTAGTGGAGCCATCCCAATGTCTCCAGCGCTGAACTATCTGAGGCAGAATCATGCTGTGAGTGGGAGGACCTGAGGGGGAACAGTCCTCCAGCGTTCTCCGTTACTGCTCGGGTGGTCTGATGACATCTCTGCTTCTGTATGTGCCCACATACATGACAATAGATCATCTGAAAACCCTCCAGAGTAATTGTGTGAATCCCAGAGATTGCATTTATATAGATGCTGAAGCAGAAAAATTGCTGCTATGTGTCAGTCTAATATATGACCCCTTAACAAATACCGTTTTGATCCTTTTTAAAGAAGTGGGGGTGGATAAGCTAAAATCATTACCTTCAAAAGACAGCCAAAAGCATTGACGTGTCACATGTGATAAAAGAAGAGATATTTCTCTGGGCCGGGCCGGGCCTGCGCTGTGCTGTCCGAGCCAAGCGGGAGCTGTAAAGGCCCACTCCTGGTGATATCATTATTATCTGCTTTGTTCCACCGAGACCTCCTCCATTCATCTCTTCTGCTGAGAACTCACTCTGCCAAGTGGCACGGGTCAGCCAGCTCCAGCCAGAGATCACAGGCAAGCCCACTGTGTGCCCCAATTGGCAGCCTTTTTCCTATACAGAGCCCTGTGGGTCAAAGAAGCACACTATATAGGGAATTGGGAGCCATTTGGGAGGTGAGGTTTGCCTGGCATGGGTTCAGTGCCATCTATGTCCTCCCCTCTCCTCAGAGCTGAGTTCAGGACCTGGCACATGGATGTCTACTCACATTAGCAGGAGGTTCATTGTACTCCATTCAGATTGTGTCGGTTCCTCTGATTGGCCAGCTGAATTAGTGTTTAACCGAGGGCATGTAGGAGCATCTGTATAGTAGTAGTGTAGTATGTGTATGTGCAAACAGATACGCACAAACAATATGGGTTACTGTGTTTTATGACACAATTTTGTTAATTTGAAAACCTACATTCTCCAATACCTCTAACCCTAATCACAACCACAACCCTAACCCCAAACCCTAAACCTACACCATTAGCTTAGAAAAGCATGTTGCATTGTGTTGTGGGTTTTCATATAATACCAGGGCATTGGTGAATTTTGGTCTTTAACTGGTACAAAACGCGCATCTACACTTACACGCGCACGTGCCTGCGCTAAAGCCAACATAGACACATCATATGACAAGTATGTAATTTGCCCCAAGGCATCCACTGTTCAAGTGCCATCCAGAGTGCCATGATATTGTCTCTGTGAGGTACATTACTCTGTAGATTGGCCCTTATGTGTTGTAGAGTTTAGACATCCACTGAACAACCCAAACACACCTAAAAGGTTGCTGTTTGTATTTCAATGGGTGTAGCTACGGCTTCTATCCAAAACTGTTAGCTGGGACAAAAGTGAGGAAGGTTGTATTTGTTAGAGACATGAATGTTTGATTGATAAGATGGCTTTTTTTGTAATAACAAACGCTACCATACAGCATGACTTCCTTCCGTTTTAATCTTTTCTGTTCATATTGGTAGCTTTTTTTCTGTAAAATGATTGTAATCATGAACCTTCCATATGGCTGGTTTTAGTAGCACCTAAAACTGTGTATATTAAAAAAAGACTGTGGAATTTCTGAGCCTTAACTTTTGGGACAGATTTGCAAGTCTTGCAGCTATTTTTATAGAGCTGTAAGGTGTGTGGAGTTGTATTCATGTCTCCCTGTATGATTTGTAATAGGACATTAACATCAGTTGTGCCTTTTGTAAAAGGCCATCTCCACTCCGTTCACTGTTGAGTAAGTCCTAAATGGCACTCTGTATCGCAGGGTCATTCCACCAATTTGTTGCCCTTTGAGAAAGTGTTATTGTCAATTTCTTTATTTTTTTTATTTCACATTGTTTTTATTTTGTCATAAAGAGGACGTTGTCAACAAAAACAAAACAAGTTTTTCAGTCTCAAATAGAAACATAAAATGAATATGGGGTGAGTAAAATCCCTGGGGTAGCCACATTTTACAACCAATGGTGTTTGCTTTGTAAGCCATTATTCCCACTCCGCCGCTAGGTTGAGATAACAGCAAGCCAGCAGTCAAGGCGGTTGAATGGAACCACAACTTGGTGTAATTACAAAGCCATGAAGCACAATGTCAGGGTGGCAGGTAGAGCATCTGACTAGCAACCAAATACTTGCTACATCAAATCGCAGAGCCAGCAAGGGCCAACAAATCGGTTGTTCCGTTGCTGAGCATCTAACCAAACGAGCTAAACCTAATTTCTCTCCAGGTTGCTGCTGTATTTGAGATTGAGACACCAGCTTTTTGGTGTACTTAGCAACTAGGCCTGTTGATTGAAAACACATTTCAACAGACACTTCTATCCACAATGTACAGTAATGCCTTCTTTCTTTTTCATACAGATCTCAGCAGGAACAATGCTCTCCAACACTTCTACTCCAGTAGCATCTGGTCTCTCATGCAGGGATAGACCAGAAATGACTTTGTTCAGCTTCAGAGGCCAGCCAGCTCTGGGATGCAGAGGCGACACAGCTGGAGAAAAAAATAATCCGGACAGCATCAGGTACATGGTCTACACACTGCAACAGGATTGCCGTTTTTGTCTTTTGGGAGATTTGGTAACTTCTCTCATTGAGAGTAATCTTGGAAATTGAGGGAAAGCACAAAGATATTAATTATTAGATTTCTTAACGGTAGCTTCTTTGGAGATGCAGGGTTTTCTTTGTCCCCTGGAATATTGTTCTCAATTAATGGATAAAATTTTTTAACTGTGAAGCAAATAAATAAAATAAATAAAATATGAAAGTGGACAGGTTTGTAAATATACTATAGCAACTTTGTCTTAACATCGATGGTGCATTTCCAGAGAGTTCCTTTGGTGTTTTACCCTAGAAACCTTCTTTTGTACATGAGCCTCTGGCAGAGCTGCTCTTAGAGCCTACAGTACGATACAATGAGGGAGACAAGAAGAGTAAATGAATAATTAATTTTATATGGTTTTAATTTACATTGGCATGTATACAGAGAAACAAGCTGAGAGAGGGTTGGGGGCTTGGAACAAGGGATGTGCACACGCTAAATACTTTACATTAGATCCAACGTAACTCTCTCTGGAACAAGTGTTGGCAATGCTTAGACTGTATGTGTGTTCTTTGGTGTGCTGAAAGAATCAGGACAACAACACATGGCTGTGGAGAGGACTACAGTCTAATGACATTATTACACAGGCAGGTTTTGGCTACACCCTTCCATCAGAAGGAAGAGCTATTCTGAGTAAAATATGACTACTAGCTGTCTTTTTGGACAGAAATTCTCTCTGAGCGTATCCTAGCTCCGAAGGTAGCAGCTCAAGAAGCACAGGATTGACAGAGAGCAATGAACATTTGGAATTCTGGCACTTTAATATTTTGGCTCAAGTATTCTCCTGTAGCCCACTTTTTCCGGAAAAGTACCGGTACTTTTCAGCTGGTTTTTAATAAAAAATAATACCAGTCAACGGCCTTACTGAATTTTAAGACCTTCTGAAAAAGTCTTGTTGATGTAGAGTTTGCTCTTCGCAGGGCTAATGACTGCTGACGGGAACACGATAACACTAGAGCAAACCTTGGTGGATTGGGCGTTGTGCCGGGGCATTAGCGGGCATTGCCCCACCAGTAATACTTGTTGATGTTTAGAGATGACTTCAGTTTCCATGACGCTCCGCTGTGTGCTATGATGCTACAGTGCCGCGAGGAATTGGCACAGAGAACAGGACTGACAAATTCGAAACATAAACTGCCGTTCACAAGATAATTCCGGGCATACAGCAGTATTATATGAAATTATGCCGATGTTTCATATTAGATCGCGGACACTAAGCAGTGCCGTGTGACATGGTGTGCTAAGTTGGTCACACTAGGGCGTAGCTCCCACATTCCTTACCAAAGTGAGGGAAATTTCAGAACATGTTTTCCTGCAGCTAATATTTATTGTTATAAGGAGATGCCCCGATGATAAGAACCAAAGGGATGAAAAAGGCCTGTATGCTAAAAAGTTGTGGAGGTGCCACATGCAGGACCTTGGCTCAGCTCTCCTATGCCCTTGAGAAACTGCGCTGGAGTTACTGAAGAAATTCCCGAGGGTAATCACTAGGCTAAACTCTCAAATAGACACATTTAACACATCTTTGACCAGGCAGTTGGCTATGCTTCAACCCATGTAACGCACCATAGAAGCTATGCACTAACTTAGAAAAGGACAGTAGAATAATGGTTGATGTTGGGAATCTGTAAAGCCACTCCAGACAAAAATCTGAGAATTATACTTACATATTAGTCATTTTGCAGAATATCATATCCAGAGTATCTTACAGTAAGAATGAATCTTCTGTAATGGTCTTTCTCCTAGCATAGCCAACGACACTCGAACAAAAGAACTGGTTCTTTGGGTGCTCTGGAGGGACTACTCATAAGGTCCTTTACTATGCTAAATGTGTCCACACTTTGTTCTTTGAAAGACACACTATGCAAGACTACCTATTAACTGAAAAGTAAGAGAAGTGCTGGAATTACTGGTACCTAATGGAGCACCGTGTTTGAAGGGGCATTATGTAAAACTTTTCATTTGAAAAATGTTTAGAACATTACAGCGCTAACAGTGAAATGATTACTTGAAAGTTTACTTACTGTGAAAAAATGTATATGCATTTAAAAGCAATCCGCAAAATCAGAATTTCTAGTGGTCAACGCAAGGCACGCCAATAAAGCAGTACACTCCCTGTCTTCCATCAATGTCACTGTGACACACAGTCACCTCCACTTAAACGAGCAATGGCAGCCAGGGCAGCAAAATCCCTCTCATTTCCTGGTTGCCACAATTCAACACAGTCCACTACATTTCAGTTCAAGTGAAAAAGCAAGCACTGAATAGATTAGGGTATCACGGCTCCATCACGCTTTTTAACCTTTTTTACACATCCCAAAATGTAATTTTTACAGCATTTTGGAAGCTGTTTTACCAAAAGTGAAGGTAGGGGATTGAATGTGCATAAGCTATAATTCAGGTCTCTTTAAGCATGTGGGAGCAAATCAGGGATTTTCCTTTCAAACTAACCAATGCAAGGTCATTGTCCATTTTGAATTTCTGTCCTCTGATGTTCATAGAATAAATCTATATGAAGAATGACACCTATTTCCGTCTTACAGACACTCGGGTGGGTCAAGTGACTGTACTTTCTCCCCCAGGGCTGTAAGTGTGTCGATTCCTGGACCTTGAGGGACCTTGATGTAGAATCTCTTCATGCTGAAATGTCTTCATGCTGAAATATTGTTTACATCAATCTTTTAGAAGAAAAGAATAAGCTTCCCTTCAAAGGTTCAAAATGAATTAGTAATTACATTTAATAATATCCTTAATAAATGACTTGGTCTAAACAACAATTTAACTACAGTTTTGCAATGAAAGTGCAACTTCAGTTGGTTGAAATCGTCCTAGAAGTTAGTGTTGACAGAGAAACATTTTGTTTCTGCAAAATAGCTGCAGAAACTAAATGCTCATTGCTCTGGTTCTTCTCTTAGCCCTTATGGATCTGGAACTTATATAAGCATCTGATCAATTATGCGGGACTAATTCTGGGTTAACCAACATTACAGTTTTCATTAAGAGCTTTTAGAATCCTACATTTCTGCTGAGGTAATAGAAGTTGCCATTCTATGTGGTTCATGCTGCATTACACTTTAGGTGACAGAAGACAAATCTAGTGGCTGGCTTCTGAGTTTTTGGGAAGGAAAATATGTAGCTATTTCAACCTTTGCGGTTAATAAATCGCTATGCCATTGTTTTGTTTATTAGATCAGCTTAGAGACTCTCAAAGCCCTGGAGGAGGGCTGTACAAATTGCAGTATTGCTTCAGGATTTGAAAGCTATAATTCCAGAAGGATTCAGAAACCTGAAGTTTTTGAATTAGTGTTGCTGTTATATGGCACATGCAAACTATAAAAATGATATATGTGTAATGACTGTGTAAATTCTATATTTTGCACTTTAAACATCCATAATACGTTATTACTGGATAGAAAAAACAAGCGTAAGAAACATCTATCAAATGAAAAAGGTATGAGCTGTGCTAATATGGAGGAGATTGCATTGTCTCAATGCTTGATAAAGGATGATGGAAACACATTTCATCAGCACAGACTAGACATTTTATCGAAACGTTATTTGTTCTTCTTCAATGTCTACAGTAGCAATGCCTTGCTTTTAAACTCACTTTAGATATACCCCTTATTTAAAGAAAAACACAATTCATACAAAAGTCTTGCAAGTGGTGGTATTGATCAATGCCAATTTTGAACACTTATCCTCACATTTTATGTTGTGTATAATATTGTGTCAGAGTGAAGCAGCTTTCTATTTTTAATAATCATATCAATCAAATAAATTAATCAGTTGAGGTCCAGACTCAGATAATTATGTTTTAACCAACCACAGACCCTCCCTTGAATACAGCCAGTGGTAGAAATCTCTTGTCTGGTTCTGTGGGATTCTTCTGACCCCTTGACCCCAGCCTTGACCGTTTGGCCTTCCTGTCTGTAGCTCCCTGGGGACCAGAGGGCCAGTTGGCTCAGCCCGCTGCCCTTGTGTCCGGTCCAGCTTGGCTCCACTGTCCTCCTCCTTGGCAGCCTGAAACCTGTTAGCGCCATACTTGGCCGTTCATGAGAAAATCACAGAGCCAGCCTAACTATCACCGAGATCAGCCAGAGAGTGTGCATGCTTCCCCCCTGACACCCTACTCCCCATTTACAGTCACATACTTATTTGTGACTGGGGTTATGACTCCTGTAGGACTCCGGTCAAAAATAGTGTTTATTGGGAATAGGGTGTTATTTAGGACACAAGCACTTGAGCCTTCGGACTGCATAGGTACTGAGAGGAAAACATTCATCTTATTTGTCGTACGTTTTCCCAGAGGAGCTGTGGGACCAGACTGGGCATTCAGTCCCCCTTAAGACACATCACCACACCAGCACCCTTATCCCGCCGCCCCGGCTCAGCCAGCCGGTTGGGGGACCTAATTAGATCTGAAAGTTAATGCATGAGTCCCAAATGGCACCCTATTCCCTATTTAGTTCAGTACACTGGAGGCAAATGGTGAGTTATTAACAGGGAATAAGAGTGCCAATTGGGAGAGACAAAAGAGGATGAAATGGGGGAAAAGCCACATGATGTAAATGTTTTCGTATTCTTTTTTGCCTGTTTTCACTGTACACTCTCTTCACTGTCTGCCTCCTCCTGCATTCATCCCAGATACAAAAGGAAGGATGGAGGAGAGAGGGTTTGAGAGAAGGAATATGCCTGCTTGACTATGTGTGAAGAGTCAGCCAGAGCCTAGAGGAGTGTGGATAATTGGGCACTTTGTTGGAAATAGTTGTCTAATTGAGTGTTGGTTTAGAGTTGCAGAGGATCTCTTCACCTCAGACTCCACGAATCCAGACTGAGATCTTCAGTGTCTTAGACTGATCAATTAACAAATCACACAGAGTCCCAAACTGCACCCAAATCCCTAACAGACGTTAGTCATATTTTCTAAATGGTGTCCTACCTTTGCCAGAAGTGTGCTGTGGAGAATAGGGCGCTAGTCAAGGCACAGACAGACCTATCTAGCTTACAGTTTTTACTGATTGTTAAAGTACAAAACGCTGATATCAGTCGGATAGGAAGGCAATGGTTCAGTGGATAGGAAATACCTACTTTAAACCGTATTATACTGTTTTACACTGTTAAATAAAATATTTGCCTTTAACTTGATCCCTGACTATTAAAACTCAAATTAGACTACGGAAATACAAAGGTGAATTACATTCCCAATGTCAACAACCGAGCTGGGCCAGAGGACTGCGAAGACATGCAGGTCATGTTTAATGTCAGACGCACACAGCATCACGAAAGCAGGATAAAGAAAAAGAGCTGTCGCTAAACTGAGAATACACACGTTTAGCGGGGATCTCTAACCCCCTCGCACAAAGAACGTGCGGTCAGGGGAATTGGCCAGATTAGCATGTGTATAATGGGCTAGTGTGCATTGTGCAGTGCGCGCGTGTGTGTGAACGCATTTCTAACCCGTGTTCTGTAGCATATGTACAGTCCTGTACCCCGGCTGGGACGCACTGTATTGGGTACGGCCCGCTGGCCCGCTGGCGGGGGGGGTTCAGTGTTCAGGGATGTCTTTTCAATAAACAACAGAACAATGGCTCGCCACTGCAGCATTCACATGGAGATGTGTACCCGCTAAATAGAACAATCACATTTCCACCGCGACAGAGGAGAAAAGAACTACAGTGAAAGACTCATATTACAGCTACGAAGCAGATCCATTTACGGAACGATATTTATACCTTGTTTTGTGTTGTTTGTGTGCGTTTGTGTGTGTGCGTGCGTTTGCGCATTTGTGACTTCCTGCATGTGTGTGTATTTGCGAGTTCATACTTTGCAAATCCACATAGCAGGAGGGAGCACGGCCGGAATGTCACAGCCCCGACGCTGTCTTTTCAATTAGCCTGCCCTGTCCTGCAGCTTTATAGGCTCTCTCAGCACCTGAGGACGTCGGCACCACGTCGAAATCTATTACAGCCTCCATTCCATCCCCCTTTCCGCCCCTAAGTGGGGCTCTCCTCAGCACTTGTCTTGGCCGTCTTCGCTCGACACGCAGCATTCTTTAAGAAGGCCTCTGCTGCCCACGCTGTTCATTCTCAACAGTAGATAGTGATTCCACGTTTCAGCTTCTCCCAGGTTCCTGCAGAGTCCTACTGGCTCCTCGTCTCCCTGGGACTGCAGTGCAAATGGTGCTCCGCAAAAGCGCACTCATTTTGACCTAGCATTCGGCAAAAGCCCCGTGGACGCAGGTCAAAAACCACGCACCGTCTAGGGTCTAGTGTTTCATTTGGGACAGAATCTAGGGCTCAGAAGTATTGTGGAGGACAACAATCTCATTACCTACTAAATGGGTGATAGAGTCTATCAATGTCAGGAGTCTGTCATTAGATGGAGAGGGATGAGGGGGCTGCGCTGGCCTAATACAGATAACCCCACTGCCAGAGATTGATAGCAGAGCTGGACTGGACTGCTTATCACTGAGGAGCTGCTCTTTGATAACTATCTCATGAGAACACGTCATTGCATCAAGGGTAACAGGAGACTGGCAGTCTATAAGTAATAAAGAATGACTGGGGATGAGGATGGAGAAGAAGCAGCACCACTACACAGCAGCACCACCTAACCATCTAACAGCCTAACCATGACAGTACGTCCCCTTATTACCACAACATCACCGTGCCACCTTACCATCTAACCATTTCACCATAACACTACAACACCACCACAACATCACCACAAAACCACCACAACATCACCGTGCAACCTTACCATCTGACCATTTCACTATAACACTACAACATCACCTCAAAACCATCACAACATCACCGTGCCACCTTCACCACAATGCAACATCATCAAAACACCACCACAATGCAACATCATCAAAACACCACCACAACGCAACATCATTAAACACCACCACAACGCAACGCCATTAAACACCACCACAACGCAACACCATCAAAACACCACCACAACGCAACACCATCAAAACACCACCACAACGCAACATCATCAAAATACCAGCACAAGGCAACACCATTAAACACCACCACAATGCAACACCATTAAAACACCACCACAGTGCAACACCATCAAAACACCACCACAACGCAACACCATTAAACACCACCACAACGCAACACCATCAAAACACCACCACAAAACCACTGCTGATACAGTGCCTGACCTTAATGGGTGGAGGGCCACTTCTCATAATTTTTCTTATCTTTTATCTTATTTTATATCTTATATCTTATTTTGATATCTTTATCTTACCTTTATATCTCATTTCAGATGTTTTACTGTATTCAGTACCCACTATATAGTAAACTGATTTATGGGCCAGAGTGAAGTCATCATGCTGTGAAATGACACAGAGCATATTTGAGAGAAGCCTGTAATCAGTTTAAGGTTAACAAACCAGCAACGTAACATGTCCCCTCTCAGATGTACACAGGCAGCGGTGTTGAAAAGCAGTTTTTGTAGTAGTGGAGGTAAATCAGGTGCCGTATGAGAGCAGTGATTACCATGACTAATGACCACACATGTATAGTCTGGGCTGGGCTGCGTGCGCAGGGTAAGAGGACGGGGTGTTGTGAAGACCCCCCTTGGAGCTCCAACATGCTCAAACCGATGGCTTCTTCTCCAGATGGTGCAGGTGACTCAGTCTGTTGGACACACACGCACACAGACACAAAGACACAGAGACACACAGACACGCACGCACACGCACGCACGCACGCACGCACGCACGCACTGAGACACACACACACACACACACACACACACACACACTCACTGCACCCGTTCCATTAGACATACTGTATGCTGTATCTAGCGAGATGTAAATGACTGCGGTTCCTTGTCAGGATTTGATTAATTACTCCAGATAGATTGTCTCGTTGTATCTGTTGTGGCTAATGAACAATCTCACATTTAAGAAATCCCCCGTCACCATAAACACAAGCTTTGCACTGTATGTTTCTCTACTGATGAACTTTGATGAGATGTAGCTTACGCTACAGTAACTGGAGTGGCTTGCTCTCTGCGTGCGTATATGGTTGTGTGTGTGTGTGGGTGTGTGTGTGTCTGCGTGTGTGCGTGTGTTCATATAGCCAGCCAGCTGATGTCTTGGGTAAAAGTAGCACATGGGTAATAGGGTCATTTTGGATGCATTAAATGTGTTTTTGCTGTATATGTTTGGCAAAGAAGGAATGTATAATTACAACAATATTATCTCTGATTTAACACAATACCGAACCCAGAGTGTCACTGAATAAACAGAACAGGTTGAACGCGGGAGTGTTTTCATCACATAACGATTGGCCGTACAGAAGTCCCCACTAACGCCGTACCCTGTAGTCTGAAACGACAGGAGACAGGAGCTTCAGGAGCTTCAGCCACTGGATCAACCACCGCTCCAGCAGCGGCATGGCGTTCATTTAGTCACCCCGTTCTACCGTGAACCTGTCTCTGCTCACGTGGTGCTGGAGGATCCATGGCTAATGACTTCCTGTTATTTTCAGATCAACAACGGGTATTCCTGCCGAGCACATGCGTTATCCTTTATCAAATAGTGGAGTCTCTCCATGTGAAATCAGTTAGCAGAGCTGCCCTGCCCACCCCCCCTCCCCCCACCTCCCCCCACCCACCCAAAGCTTCTGTCAGTGTGGACCAGTGAGCCTGGTTCACTGGTTTATGCTGTGAGCTGGACTGCTGGCTCTCTAGAGGGGATTTCACTGTCACACACACACAGACACACACAGACACACACACACACACAGAGAGACACGCACATTCATTTTACTATCTAGGTGGGGACACAAACAAATGTCACTGTCAAAAAACCAATTTGATTTAACCTGTAAAACTAACCCTTAAGCCAAACCTTTTACTTAAACTTAACCTCAGTCCCTTAACCTTAATACTGACCCCCCAATTTGTATCAGTATAAAGCTAGCCTCTAATACTAAAATGCCCACCTTGTTCTTTGTTTCACTATCCTAGCGGAGATGTTTGATCATAAGTGTAGTTAAACCTAACACTAATAACTTCTAACAACAAAGCTGAAAATAATATTTAAAACAAGGAAAACATCCGTATAAATAGCATTTTCTATGTTAAACCACAGCATAATTCACATTCAAAATAACATTTAACCTAACTGCAATATGCCTGGTGGTTTGTGGTCTCTGCCCTGGTCAATATGCCTGGTGGTTTGTGGTCTCTGCCGGGGTCAATATGCCTGGTGGTTTGTGGTCTCTGCCCTGGTCAATATGCCTGGTGGTTTGTGGTCTCTGCCCTGGTCAATATGCCTGGTGGTTTGTGGTCTCTGCCCTGGTCAATATGCCTGGTGGTTTGTGGTCTCTGCCAAGGTCAATATGCCTGGTGGTTTGTGGTCTCTGCCCTGGTCAATATGCCTGGTGGTTTGTGGTCTCTGGCCTGGTCAATATGCCTGGTGGTTTGTGGTCTCTGCCTTGGTCAATATGCCTGGTGGTTTGTGGTCTCTGCCCTGGTCAATGTGCCTGTGTTGTGTGCATGCGTAGTCAGGTGTTGACGCAATGAATCCACCATTGTTCTGGTCAGCCAGTGTCCGAACCACAGAAATAAAATGAATAGATTCCATGGTCCTAACACTATGATCTCCTCCTGGATCTCAGCAGTGGGAGAAGTGTGTAGATGGCCGATAAGAACAGCACAATAACAGAGACAGCGAGAGTGTAACAGAGATTGGGAGAGGAAAAAGAGACATCGATGGCAAGACAGGAGAGAGGGGAGGGAGGGCATTACGGTGGCACTCTGGTCAGAGCAGGGACAGTAAATGAACGGTTGTCAGTTCTAATCTCAGAGGTGACAAGGTGAATACGAATCTGTTGTTGTGCCACTCAACCCTAATTGTTCCAGTATGTCACTCTGGATCAGAGCATCTGCTAAATAATGCATTTTAAAATGACTAGAGGTGAGGAAGCTTCAACACTGATACCTTGCTACGGTCCAGCTGTGTCCGTCACCCAAATACATTCTGGAAGGAATTTGGGATTTGCTGTGTTGTTTTTTGCTTAATACACATTTACAGTATCTTCACTTTGAACTTCTTTTAATCATCACAGGTTCGCTTGGGCAGACTGCGTCTCATATTGTCTGTCCCTTTCGGAATGTTTAAGTCAACAGAACTTTGACCTTTAACCCCCGGAATACATATATCATATCTTAAAATGACTCTCATGACTTTTCAAAATCACTTCTCAAACAAAGGGTAAATGGGTGTACATTTTAAAGATCTCAATCACGACGCCACATGGTTGTTCTCCCTTCCTCGCCAACCTGACCGGACTATGAACCAGGCGCTGATCCGACAGAACCATCCATATTCACCATGCAAACCAGTTTGTATGTCCCAATGGACCATCTGAGGTTGGCGTTGTCAAGTAGTCCACAGCCCATCTTGGACTTCTGGTCGTGTTGCTGTGGCTTAGCTTGACAGATGTGTTTTAGAAGCAGAGCGGGACCACATCAGAGACGAGGGTAGGCCTCAGCCAGAGTCCCACATGCCAGTGTCCCTTTCTTCCAATTAAGAGCAATTAGCTTGGGGTTGAAACACCCGAACCCCCTCCCTACCCCCGGGGGAACCTGCTCCGTCAGCCCCACCCTTCGTTCACCCTCCTCGCCTCAGCGCTGGTAAACCCTCCTGTGACATCTAAACTTTTAATTTGTGGCAACATTAACAACATTGATTAACATATGTGCCATTGGCAGTCTGCTGTCGAATTCCCCATTGATCTGTAAAGTGAGGCTGCTGTGATGTTTCATGCTTCATCTTTGTACTACTGGCTGCCCGTGGTCTAAATGGCACCCTACAGTGTTCCCATTAGAGGACAGGGGTTTCATTTAGGACACAACCTACGTCTGGCCTTCATTAACTAGAGCTTTGTGTTATTATGGGGTGGGACAAGAGAGTTCCCTTTGAAGGGTAGAGGGGTCACCGCTGAACAGAATGTAAACGTTTTTTTAGAGGGTTTTCCCACCTCTTACAGCCTTTAACGACCGGAAGACATGATGTCTAATTTGGTCGACTACCCCGACCTCATACGTATTTATCTGTTCCTTGGTTCAGGAAGTTGATGGCGAGAGTGAGAGTGAGAGCGAGAGTGAGAAAGAGAGAGAGACACGTCACCAAAAGAGTGCTTTTCGTCTTTGGCACAGAGGGAAAGTGAAACATGTATACTTGCTCATTCGGAGTGGAATCCGTTGCAGGTCCGTCCTGTCAGAGCAGCTCTCCCCGGCCGATGGGCCTGTCACGCGGCAAAGCGGACTCTGCTCCCTCAGTCCCACATCTCCTGAGATTTCACTGGTGACAGTTTACCCAGACATGGTATGTTGTAGCCCTCTGTTGGTTTATGGATATGTGGCAGCTTTGCTAAACAGCAAGACGCCCCTGACCGGGATATATCTGCACACATTGAAAACAACCGCGGAATACATCAGAAGACACTATGACACTTAGACTTTAAGATTTTATACTCCCCGGTCCATTCAACTAACCAATACAGAGCCCTTCTTAAAAAGTGGATAGGCTTTTCAAATTCATAAACAATGGTGACAAATGACGTTTATCCCAATAGTTGGCATCCCTGAATTTAGTACATTGCGCCACCAGCCAAGATAACGGCACTGAGTCTTAGATATTGATTTAACTATAATGTTTGATGAGGTGGAAGAACACATGGCGAAGGACCCGGGAACATTCATCCATGCCCAATCTTTCCAGACTCTTTGGAGTCCTCGGTCCTCTCTTGTGGACTTTGGTCCTGTTTTGATCCCCACAGGTTTTCAGTGATGTTTGGCTCGGGGCACTGTGTTCACTCTGTGGTCAGTGAGGCATCTGTGTGTGGATGAGGATGAATGCGTCGCGTCATTGTCCTCCTGAAAGATCCAATGACCAGCCAGTTTCAGCCTCTGGGCAGAAGCTGTTAGATTTTGATCTAAAGTCTCCAGGTATTTGAGTCCATGTTGCCATGCATCCTAACTGGGTTCTCAGGGCCTTTGGAAGAAAAATCCACCGCCATATTTCACAGTAGGGAAGAGGTTTCGTACTGCATGCCCATACCTCTTTTTTATTATACCTCTGGTATTTCTGGGCAAAAATCTCATCTAATAATTCAGAAGGAGCACAGCGAATTGTAGCTTGAGGAAAAATACAAAAACTAAGGATCTGTTCCAGTACAGTACGTGTTGGATTGGCCCAATAGTGTGAAAAGGGTATTGGACGGCACTGGCTGTGGCATGGCTTAAAACAGGCCTGAATCCCACTGCGGACCTTGGAAGATGAGACCAGCGCGTAGCTTTCAATGGTTTCACTGAACACAAACAGAATTATGCCAAACTTTAGGCTGTTAGTGAGTTGGGCTGTTAGTGAGTTCATTACCCCACTGTGCTACCGAGCTAGAGCCAGGTGCTGGGGGAGCCATGCGCGCCACACCGCCAGGGGAGAGAGGAGGGCCAAGGGAGGCAAAGACGAGATGTTCAATAGGCTGCTGATTTGAAGATAAGTGATCCTCCTGAAGGAGGAAAGGGTTTCGTCTCTCGCCTAATGGTCCTTCTGCCTGAAAGGAATATCCACCTGCTCCCAGGCTCAATTGGTTCTTGTGTTTTTCTTTCTTCTTTTTCTCTCAGGCCCTGTCCTTTCCCTCTCGGTGTGGGATTTGGAGCTGTGAATGTGAATTTAAGGTCGCTTTCCCAATGGCACCCGGTTTTCTTAAATAGTGAACTACTTTTCCCTCCAAACCCTTGTCAACGAAGTGCACTAGGTAAAGGATAGGGCGCCGTGTGGTACACATGGTAAGCCACTCAGAGCTCTCCACCTCATTAAGTTCAATGGAGATGACAGCCTCAAGACGTTTGTGTTGATTTCTCTGCCTGGAATCAACAGTGTCCTGTTTTTCAACCCCCCTCCTTCCCCGCCTCCCTCCTTCTCTCCCTCCCTGTCGCTCTCTCCTCCTCGTGTACACTCCCTCCCTCTCGCTTTCCCTTGTATACACACTCACTCTTTCTCTTTTCATGTTGCTGAAATTGATTGGGAAGTGCTGCTGCTTGGTTTGTGTTTTGATGAAACCCTTCTTATTTTCCAGACGGTTCGTTCCTTTCATTAAGCTGACTGTTAGTCGTTGAAAGAGCTGGGCGTTTACAGTTCCTGTAGGTGCATGTACTGAGGCTGTCTGTATTTTACAGGTGGTTTCTCTATCAGATTTAAATGCTACTGCCGGAGCACATGCTCCTTTGGCCGACACATTACCTTCCTCGGTGCTTTGACATAATAACTCCAACTTCAATACACCTACTAATGCATTCTACTGCACACAGTATTCAAATGTTATCCCTGAGCAATGCCAGAGATATTGGATTTGGTTAAAGTAACTTAATCCATGAAGAGCCACAAGATTAGAAATTTTGCACGCTCTGTGTTACGAGCAAAATTTTGCATAATCTGCTTTCATAATTGCCGTTGCGTGGCTTCATTTTGCATTTCATTCATAATCCCCACCTTAAAAAAAAAAAAATTACGAAAATAATTCACGCTTAAATTTTGCCTACAGTCAAACACACTAGGCCAGGAACATATTAGAATCCCATCGATCACACCGTAAGTCGAAGCGTTTTAATGACCATCAATAGAGTGAAATATCCATGAAGTCACCTTGCTGTGTTTGCATGGAGGCCTGATCACTGGAGCTCGAGCTAATTATCAGAATTCTGTTCACACTAATGCGCCACTTGTGCTGCTCAATGGAAAGTGGGGCGGTGTGGCCCATAATAATGCAGCCTACCTACCCGACATGCAG
>JACXGJ010004729.1:33328-43563 GCA_016801105.1 Esox niger
CCCCGCCCCACCCCGCCCAACCCCGCCCAACCCCGCACACGTCACAGAGAACAAAGGAGAAGCTGGAGGAGACCTAAAGCTCTGGGTCTTTACAATGTCGTCGTATTCCAAAATGGCACCCTTATAGTGCTGTATTTTCCACCTCCGGGAATACTTTTCATGAGTACCCATTGGTTCTGACTGTCCGGGTTATTACCATTAACAAACAGTAGCGTCCTGTAGTCTCACCTTCGTTGATCTTCACCTCTCTTCCGCTCCAAAGAGAACAATGCAAAGGCCTGATGACCCCTGGACAGGGCGGGTCAAAGATCAAGACCAATCCCATCGTGGCGTGGCCTTGTCAGCCTGGTCTGGCTGTGTGTCTCCTGATGGAGACCCAGGACTGTTCATTAGACAGTAATGAAACTCTGACTCAGCCCCCAAGACACAGAAACTGCATATTGTACTGTACCATTCCCACAATCCAGTACACACGCACACGAGCACGCACGCACACACACACACACACACACACACACACACACACACACACACACACACACACACACACACACACACACACACACACACACACACACACTAATACTGTACCATCTTCACACACTACAGTACACATGCGCCACAGGTCCAAACAAACATACACACGCGCACACGCACACTGTTGTCTGGTGGTGAACGTCCTTGGACAAAGCTGTTTTGTCTTCCTGTTTCTCCCGTCTCTGTGTGCCACCTTGGCTGACGTAGGCCGACGCAGCTTCGTTTCTTGGTACCTCAGGTCATTATGTAGCCCGTCCATGGATATCACCACAGGCCGTGACTCCTGAACGCAGCCAGGGCATTGGGTTTAATATGATGGCCATCTGTACAACACAGCCTCGGTGCCCGGAGCCTTCTTCTCTCTGGGTGGTTTGGAGGGGAGATTGCTCTGTCCCTCTTCCTCTTCCTCCCCTTTTCCAATCTCCTCCTGCGTGCTGTGCGAGTGGCCAAGATGAAAGAGCCAGGTAATGAGCGGTGAAAGGGAAAAAATGACTGACAGATCAGATCGGATCGCCCCACTGTGTTTTGGACGTGGCTGAATAATTTTCCGCGGGCAGACGAACCCTTAAGTGATTGAATGGCTGAAGATCAGAGGAACACTCCCAGGCTGTGTAGGTGCATATGCGCTGGGTGTCAGACGGAAACCCGGGCCGGGAGTATTGTGGAAATGATCGAGACGCGTAGGTGTCGAGATGGTAGACTATAATGAAAGTAAGATAGAGAGGCAGGAGCACGCATTTTGCCGTACTTTTGAAACGCGCCTTTGATGCAGACCGACCGCCCTGAGGATGCATCCCAAATGGTGCCCCTTTACAGAGCACTGCTTTCCACCAGGGCCAAGAGGACGCTGGTCAAATGGAATGCTGCATGCAGAGAATAGGTTGCCATTTCAGGCAGAGCTAGAGTGCAGAGGGTGACGTGTCTGGTTCTCCTGATACAGACCACCTGCGGCTGCCGGACCCAGGTGGCCATGCTTATCTTGTCCCTGCCACTGGTGAGGGCTTTATGGGGCTTTGGGTGCAGCCTTACCCTGTGGGACCAAAAACATGGAGACAATGGCTTGATTTCCAATTCAAATGTGGAAAGGGAAAATATTTGTTTCCCCTCCAAAATCATCACTAGTCTCTGTCTATTGCGTCTGCCAATCATTTTTGCTCGTCTTTTTTCCTGTGATTTGTTTTGTGAGGTTGCGGTGGAATTTAAGCGCTGTGAGAAAGCAAGGTATGTTTTTACATCCCAGATCCTGCAAACTGCCCTGCAGCTCGGTGAAACACGAAGGATTAGCCAGGAAGAAATTGTGTTTGTAGATTTTCTGCACACTCATTGTTGTGTTTGTCTGCCCCTTCATTCCGCAGCTGGCTCTACTGCTTATCTCATAAATATGCACAAGAGTTGCATAATGAAAGCCTGTATTGGGATATCATCAATAAAGACCTATGTGAGCACAATTCCTCAGATATCTGACTAATTAATGTACCTATTTGTAATATCATCTGAATGAATGTTTTACATGAAGTTTACAAGCAATATTTCCTGAGAAATATAAAAATAAATATTGGACAAACGTTAACTACAAGGTGTGACTAACAAGATATACATTTATTAACCAGCGCTGCGTTGAAAACCAATAGAACTATAGAATAATGAACGCCCAAAAGTCTGTCAGTGCAGTGCTCTGAGAATTTCATGCAAATATATGTAATTTCTGCTTACTTAGCAACCCCTTTCTTCCTCTTCACCCTCCCCTCTACTGTCTTTATCCGCTCATTTCACCACTACTTACACAGTACTCAAGAGCTCTCAGCCTAAATTACTCCGAAGCTCCCATTCACTGCTCTAATGCCTTTCTAGATACTTCATACAAAAGACAACCACTACATACGTGTTAACTGACGAAGAAGCGGGACTGTTTTTAAAACACGGAGACTCGAGAACCGAGCTAATTTCAACAACTTGGATGCTAGTCTTTGTTTCTGTGTTCCCACCCATGGTCGGTGTCCTTTACTCTGCTCCAGGATGACACCCAACGTACCAACAACAAGACAACAGGCTGGCCCTGCTCAGACCGGTTCAGACATGTTCTGTCTTTTCTATTATGTCCTTTAAAGCCAAAACGGCCACAACATAGAGGAATAATCCTGACCATAAGGGAAGAGACATTTGGTTGCATCTCACTTTAATTTGGTCTCAGACAAGTTCCTGTTCCTATCTATCCATGCCCTATCCACAAGCTGGCAGACATCCCCAGAGGTCTGACGGTGTCTGATAAGAGGCCCTGCTCGTGGCTAAGCCTGATTAATATAGCCCCCGTCCCACCCCATCCAGAAAAAAGCGCCTTTGTTATGAGGAGTAAATAGACTCACAAAATCAAAATGGCCGCCATGGGACAAAGCTGATATCAGACTCCCTTTCTCTCAAGTCCAATGCCTGGTTGTGGAGGGTGCAGCTGTCAGAGAGGACGGGAGGGGCAGACGGGTGTTGGGAGAGACGGGTACTCTTTCGCCAGATCCCAGTCCCCCTACCCCCTACTCATCCCTCAATCCCTAAATAACAACAAATAATATGTGTAGCTGATTACCATGATTTCACCCCATTCAAACTTTCATTTAAAAAAGAATTACTGCCCCCTATTGTTTCGAAGGGCCAAAGTTGAGCCCTGACCCTTCTATGACCTAGGAAGAGAATAATCCAAAAAATACAAGCAAGTCTACATGGAAAGGGCATAATAACAATACATGACATGTTTTGGAGTGGCCCAGCTGATGTCCAGACCTAAACCCTAGCGATATGTCATAGGACTAGACAAAGATCAAAAACACACAACTGACACTGAGAACAGGTCTGCATGGAGGAGTTGGCCAAAATTCCTTTAGACAGATCTGAGAGACTACAGGAAGCATTTAGTAAAAATCCTCCAGTTGTCAATAGAAACATTGGGTATTGCATTTAAACTTGGTTCCTTTAAAATGATACACGGTATGTATAGAAATGCCATTTCAATTAGTTTCTGATTCCTTTCTTTAAAATGTGGTTTTAGTCGAAAATCCGCTAACATTCGATGTAAAGAATATATATGCAACATTTTTGAAAGGGGGCAAATACTGCGTCACGGCTCTGCATGTAGTCTAAACTAGCTTTGCATTGTGGTTAAATTGTCTGCCACAATGCTGAAGGAGAGGGCGGGGCGGATTAAACATCAGGCTGCATTCCAAACTGCACACCACTGACAAAAGTAGGGCACTAGATAACGACTCAGATGTCATTTGGGACTCACATGAGGAGTTGGGAAGCTCATTATTGTGGTGTTCAGTTGTGTGTTCTGAGGTAATATATTCCAGACAGTCATGGTGGGGCCAGGCCACTCCAGCTCTTAACATGCGCTACAGGTTCTTCTCCTTTTGTCCCAGGAGACAATGATGAATGAACACTTCCCCGCTCATAAAGACCCAGCGTGTCACTACCACACTGTAACCGTGCCCTCCTCTCCGTCTGCTCCTCCTCCCATTGTTAGAGCCATTTTCACAGCTCTAATTAAAATGGCCCGGAAAAAAACATAAATTTTTGACAAAATGGCACGGGAGAGGTGTAAAACATGAGGTTGTGGATCTGAATGTTGGGAATCTGAATGGATTGTTGAATGGGCCGTAAAACTCAGACGAATTGTGTAAAGAGGTGTTGTTACGTGAGTAATGTATTTACACTTCAGACTCGAAGTTGCACGTGTGTGTTAGTGTGTGTGTGTGTGTGTGTGTGTGTGTGTATTTGTGTATTCATTTTAAATTATGAAACCTGGCTGTGTGGCCTTTGCGTTGAAATTGAAAAATAAATGACATTAACATTCTTTATGTGATGTTGAAAGTGCCATTTAACAGCAAATTAAGCCTGAACATTTTCGACCCATTCATTTTCTCTACATTTTGCTGTTATAGACTTAATTTCGTTTTTTTTAATCGATCCACGCATGATACACTGCAATATCAAAGCAGATACAGTTTTCAAAAATGTGTGCCAATTCATTGAAAATAAAAATACTCACAAAATCTGAAATGTTGCACATTCAATTCATTAGACGCGATTTAGAAAGACACCCTGTGATTTGTGTGATCTAATATAGACAGGAGTGTGTGTCAGTGCAAACCCCAAGCCATGATGTCCAATGAACCCTCCGCGGCCCTTGGAGGGAATGGCACAGAGGAACAGATATGGGGCAGGTTATGAAGGACATAGCTAAGAACAGTGGGAGGTACCTGACGCTCACTGTATCCCTCTGCCAGTAAAGCCACAATTGAACCCTTCTTTTCCTCACTCAAAGCTTTTCATTTCAACTCTTGTGTCATGCTGAATTGTTATTTTTTTCATTCAAATGACCTTTGAGGTACTACTTACACGGTGTTTGCAATCCAGCTGGTCCTATTGCTAGAGGATAGTGATGAATGGAGCAGTGATTTTTATGCTTTTGGTTCAGTTAATCACCTAATCAGTACCTCATTAAGTAAAATGAGGTGTGTCTGTGTTGGAATTTAACAGACACTGGAATGGAATGGTTGCCATACAAGTAGAGATGCTGATTTAAGAATAATTAGGAGTGGTCTCAATTTTTTCCAGAGCTGTATATGGTATACATATATGATATATATATATATATATATATATATATATATATATACACACACAGTGGAAATAAAAATCTACACACCCCTGTTAGAATGCAGGTGTTTGTGGTGTAAAACAATTTGACAAGATTTCTGTTTGTTTTTCAACTGAATTGTTCGCATTATAGATCACATTAAAAGTGGACAAAGTTCTGACATGATTTACCTTTGTTTCATTCTTTTACATCACAAAAACCTGTCATTCTAACAGGGTTGTGTAGACTTTTTATATCCACTGTACATACTCTTTTCCCTGTATGTATATATTTATATATCTATATGAAAATTTACATCCAGGGAAAAGATAATGTATTATTTCATATAAAATACCACATGACCATTTCCCTGTTCAAGATGGCGTGTGAGCTCTAAGGAATGAACAAGCAGCTACCATACCTCCTGTTTTAATCAGCGTCTGTTCGTTTGTGGAGACTTTAATTATTACTGTGCTGAGTAGTTATGTTGGCTGTTGTTACTCCTCAGGTGTTTCTACAGGCAGGCTAACATCTGGGCTGTGACCTCATCAATGCTGGTGTGACTACAGTAACTCTCACCCAGGGTTCTATTTTAGGTCTGCGCCATATTTTTGGTCTGGCAGTATGTTTCCTTAGGCAAATGACACCCTATTCCCTACATCGTGCCCTACTTTTGACCAGAGAACTATGGGTCCTGATCAATAGTAGTGTGCTATATTGGAAATAGGCTGCCACTTAGGATGGAACCTTTGATTTTTACAACAAACCAAAAAGCAAGTGTAAGCTGACGTTCTCCAAAAAGAGCTCACCAGATGTGGGATTTGATTAGATGCGATGCAGTTCAGCAAATTGAGTGGCATTTTCGTTACATTTGTGTGTCTCTGCGAAATATTACAACCAAACAAAGCCTTGACTTTTCTAGACAACAGTCAAAACTTTTTCAATAATATTATTTAGGAGATCATTTTTTTACCCAAAGCCACCTTAAGAAATGTAAAATAATATGACACATTCGGAACAATTGGCAAGTATGGTAACTGAAACCGCTATCCTGATGTTGATAGAACCGTCCACTAACGAGTCATCTTTTTGGGGGGGTTCTAAAACCTAACACCCTTTGTTATGCCAAGCCATAAACCCCCTATAAATGCCCTGGTGGACATGGGTCTTGGGGGGCTGCACGGTTGACCATGGGAGTCCTGAGAACAAACCCAGCTACTGTACTCTCTCGTGCTCGAGTGGGAACATTCTCTGGGGAAGGGGGGGTTGTGCTTTGTGTGTGTGTGTGTGTGTGTGTGTGTGTACACCCTTGTGGACTTGTGCGTGTGTCTGCACAACATATTGGTGATAAACACACTGAGGACGCACCCACCCGCCCCCCATACCCCAGGGGATGCCCCCGCAGCTCCACCGGTGGGCACTGCAGTGTGACCGAGACGGGGGCACAGGAAGGTCACTGAAGCACCGTACGATGGTGGGAAGACAAGGACAACAAACTGCTTAGACAGGGGAAAGGCAGAAAGTGGGTTATGGCCCTGTGTCCAAACATAGATCCATGTACCTGCACACACACACAAACTCTAGAGCTCTCTCTCTCTGCCTGGTCGGCTTTTGTTATCCATACCAAATGGGCAGCAAATATACACTAGTCACCTGTTTACACTATATTCACTAGTCACCTGTTAGGAGAGGCCTCTTTATATACACTAGTCACCTGTTAGGAGAGGCCTCTTTATATTCACTAGTTACCTGTTAGGAGAGGCCTCTTTATATACACTAGTCACCTGTTAGGAGAGGCCTCTTTATATACACTAGTCATCTGTTAGTAGGGGCCTCTTTATATACACTAGTCACCTGTTAGGAGAGGCCTCTTTATATACACTAGTCACCTGTTAGGAGAGGCCTCTTTATATACACTAGTCATCTGTTAGTAGGGGCCTCTTTATATACACTAGTCACCTGTTAGGAGAGGCCTCTTTATATACACTAGTCACCTGTTAATAGGGGCCCCTCTATATACACTAGTCATCTGTTAGGAGGGGCCTCTTTATATACACTAATCACCTGTTAGTAGGGGCCTCTTTATTTACACTAGTCACCTGTTAGTAGGGCCTCTTCACATACACTAGTCACCTGTTAATAGGGGCCCCTTTATATACACTAGTCACCTGTTAGTAGGGGCCTCTTTATATACACTAGTCATCTGTTAGTAGGGGCCCCTTTGTATACACGAGTCACCTGTTAGTAGGGGCCTCTTTACATCCACTAGTCATCTGTTAGTAGGGGTCCCTTTATATACACTAGTCACCTGTTAGGAGGGGCCGCTATATACAATATAATAAGGAGGGGTCACATTAAATAAAATAGCCATCTGTAAAGGAGTCTCATTATATACAATATTCATCTGTAAGGAGGGCCTCTTTATATACATAAAGACTGTATATATATTTATATAAAGTCTATATAACTAACTATAACAGGCTCCTTTCAGTTACCAGAATTCTGATAAAGAAAGTGGGCTAGCTAAATAAATGAACAGCCTGTCAAAATGCATTGGATATCATGACAACATAGCAGACTAACCGAAATCACATGTGAATGATTTCACTTCACGTGGCACAAGATCTCCTAGAACTCGGCTGGGGACTCTGCAAACATTGTAGCGTAGTAGTTGTAAAACATTGATTGTACATTAACATATTTTCAAAGTGTTATTTGGCTGTGAAGATTCGTGATACTAAGTTTTGCAGAAATTCAGCAACAACTGAAACAATGTGATCCACATCTGAAGTCGGAGTGAAATAGTTTACTATCCTTTGGCAAGTCATCCATGGACCGGCAGTAGATCTTTCACAGTAATTCCTCTTAACACAGTCTTGTATCTCATTCCTGAAACTGGCCTTTGACAAACAGCCTCTCCTCATTCAACTAAAGGTCTTAATGTATTTCACAGCCTGATTCACAATCTAACTCATTATCTAAACAACCTCTCAGCCACCAATGAACTATGTGTAACCATGTCCTCTCCTGTTCCACCTCAGGACTTCCCATGATCCTCTCTGTTAGACAATCCCTGCAATTATTCTAATTAGGCCCTGGCTGAGAAGGGAGGGTGTGTGTACAGCTATCGCTCAGGGAACTTTTCACCAGGTGGTCCCTTCTGTGGTTCACTTTGTTTTGGGGGCACAGTATACTACAGTTACAGACTGTATCCCAATCTTTGCAGGGCTCTAGTCAAAGTAGTGTGCTGTGTGGTGGATAGGGAGCCGTTTAGGATGTGGACCGGTTTCAGAGCTTCCTTGTGTCTTTGCCGTCTCCGAGTTGAGCTCGACTGCTCCATTCTGGAGGGTAAAAAACACAGATGCTCGGACAAGTAATTATTTCTCACGCTGCAACTGTGAGCTGACAAGTTGAATGTCCGTCAGTGTAAATTGGCTGTGTGTAACCTCTGGCCCGGCCTGACCGGAGCAGGAGGGGAGCACGGGGCCGAGCATAGAGGTGTTGCCGAGGTCCTGGCACACTAACAAGCAGCGAGGAACGTCTGGGGCCGCTGGCATCGACCAGACAGAGAACACACTTTATATACAGCTCCCATTCTCTCTCTCTCTCCCTCTCTCTCTCTCGCCCTCTCTTCCCTGTCTTTGTCTCTGCTCTGTATATCTCCTCCATCTTACTGAACAGGATGAATAGAGGTCAATTGAGAGTCATAAAGTGACAATTGATTGTAAGGCAACATAGCTGTCTTACTTTACCATTCATTTAACTGCTGGTTATGCTTGCTCTTTAGCTCAGTTGCAAATCTAAGATGGTGTTGCAGACATGATCTAGCACAATTAGCTGCAAACACTGAAAGATATGCAAGTACACTACAACAGGCAAACTGAACAGAGCAAACAGACCATCAGACGTTAGAAGAGTTATCTTGTCCTCTAATAAAGTCCGATTATTAAAACGTATTTCCAAATGAATGAACGGGCATTATATTTGGATACTCTTCTCTGCAGCAACTCTTTGAACGGCGTCCTCAATGACAATATAATTCACTTCACCAGTACAAAACAATTTAAGCGCAGTCACAATTAAATGGTTCAAGTGGCATTTAATTACATTTAAGAAGTGGGTGAATGCTGGTTAATTAAGACGGCATTAACGGCTGGTGATTGCTCATTAACACGGGAGCGTATTTAACCAGATAAGACCAGATATTAATGTGCCTCATTTACTATTTGTGAAGCGCTATATGGTCTCTATCAGGTCTAATTAAATTTGCTGACCTATCATGGTGGGTGTTAAACTAATGTTATTGCAGTGACAGTACATTCAAAACGGCACCCTATTCCCATAGGGTTTGGGTCAAAAGGAGTGCAATAAATATCGAATAGGCTGACATTTGTTATGTACCCATACATTCCTTTACAGTGAGGTCGGACCCATACTTTATCTACTTTAACTAAAGATTGATGTGGAGATAGATGCCAATTTGGTATATTACCAGTGAAACCAATCCAGAGATGCACTGCAATAAATCTCCTCACACAACTGGAAGATATAGAGGATCAGTCCAGGCCATTTGACTGCCGGGAAAAGGTCCCTTGATTTAATGACCCATCTTCAAAAAGGAACAGATTTGCCTTGGTGAAATGAAATCAATTAGCCTTTGTGAGTAAGTCAGATGGAGTGAGATTTGCACGTACACTCACTAATTACGTTGCTATCTCTACGATTAGCCAGATCAATTACTCCAAGACAAACCAAGCGGTTGCTAGTAAATAAAGTAGCAAGACTATAATCATTTCACAGGACCTCAGGAAAATATGGGATAGTGAACCAATATGATGTCAATAGTCAGCCGTCCCAGTGCCCAACACTGTCTGGCTCGGTTCTAGGTGTTGGTGCTCAACACTGTCTGGCTCGGTTCTAGGTGTTGGTGCTCAACACTGTCTGGCTCAGTTCTAGGTGTTGGTGCCCAACACTGTCTGGCTCGGTTCTAGGTGTTGGTGCTCAACACTGTCTGGCTCAGTTCTAGGTGTTGGTGCTCAACACTGACTAGCTCAGTTCTAGGTGTTGGTGC